>BPLR01007909.1:0-124900 GCA_021605095.1 Caerostris extrusa
TTTAATAGAAAAAAATAAATAATAATTACTAGAATGATTCAGGGTGCTGATTTAAATCAAAGAATTGTTTTTTTTTTTTTTAGATTTTTGCTTAAAGGAAAAAAGTACATTCTAATCAAAATATATTACCATATTTTTAGTTATGCATTAAAAGCTGGTGAATTAATTTTTCAATTATAATAAGTGATTTTACGTTAATTGTCAAATAGCATTTAAAGCAAAATTTTAATCACTTTAAATACACAAGCATATGTTTGAGATTTCCACTCACAAACACCATATAAACTTCTAATTTATAATGATTGATGCACATATTAAAAATTTTCACTTAAATGTGTAACTAAGAATTCTCTAGATTATTTAAATATATATTATTCTCTAATTTAGCTTAATTAGTAAAGCCTAAAACTGCTTATATTAAAATTCATTTGTGAATTTAAATGATTAAAATAAGAGGATGAACAATAAAAAAAATGATTGATGAGATCGATGTAAAAAAAAAAAATGGTTATCTAGGGTTTTAAAAAAATTGTGAAAAATGTATTAATTTAACTATTCAACATGATATTGCAAATGTAAGTAAAGAAGAAACAAATAGGATTTATTTAAGTCTCTTGAGAATGAATTGATACGAGATAGCATTAAATAATCTACAAAAAAATATGGATTAAAAACAGTTTCTTATGAAAGTAAAATTTTTTTAATTTTTCTTTTACTGAAAATAAACATCTAATAAAGCTTATCGATAAAAACTAGAATTATAAAAAATACTTATTTTATCCAAAGGTTCTTATTTACTATTATAATTAAGTAAAATTATAATTAGAAGAAAAATAAACATTTTTAATTACTTTTTAGTTTTTGCGTTAATTCTAGTTGAATTTATTTTTTATAAAATTAAATTGATTAAATGAATAAATTTTTAGTCATACTGAATGAAATATTTTTAAAACAATTACATTCTTATAGATGTATTACTAAACTAAGTAATGTATTACTGAACTAAGGTTAGTCCTAAATATTTAAAAATATCGACCAATTATTCAATAATAATATGTATTTTTATTATTGAATAATTTTTCAATATAAAATAATTTGATTAATTTTCGATATTTTCACATTCAACTTTTTAGAGAAAAGTTGAATGTGAAGAATTATCAAAGTATGAATCATTTTCGAGAATTTTTACAAGAAAAAGTTTTAACTGTAAAAACAAATAAGAATTGTAGTAAACTAAACTAATTTAAATATTATGAAAAACATAAACATGATATTTCTTATGCATTAAGTTACAGTTTAGATCATGATAATGAATTTAGATTTGTCTCTTTTCATCAAAGGAATTGAATTAAATTTAATTTTTTCAGCTTTAATCTTTAAATCTGCTACCTTTTTTCACTTTTCATCCACTGGAATCTTCACCCTCGTTTTGGGGGAAAGATTCAATTAGTTGATGGATTCTTGGTTTTCTTATCGATATAAATTGCTGTCAAAACTGTGGGCTTGATGTGTCTGATTGAGAAAATTCTGATTTCTAAAAAACTATACAAAATTTAATATTACATGTCATTATTCACATGAAATTTGTTACTGCATACAACACTAAATGTGAAATATAAAATGTAATCGGATTGTTAAATACATATTTCTTCCAATGTCAAGTATTCTGTTTAAAAGTCATTCGATGCCATGCTGAAGGTGGTTGCTGATCTACATAGTCATTAAAATTTGAAATTTGAATGAACACACTCAATGGCGGTTTTACATCTTCTTATTTGATTTCAAACTGATGAAGTTTCCTGCTTACAGAATTAAAATATTCCCCGCATTGGCACGAAAGCTTTCGTTTTGGGTTTGTTTTGCCAATAGTTTTGGTTAGCTTGCTCAATATGATGGATTGGGGCTTATTAGTTAATGGATTCTTTGTGTTCTTATCAATATAAATTGCTGTCAAAACTGTGGCTGATGTCTGATTGAGAAAATTTGATTTTCTTAAAAATAACTATACAAATTAATATTACATACCACTATTCTACACAACGTGAATTGTTACTGGCATATTAACACTAAATGAAATAAAAAAAGTAATCGGATTGTTACATACATGTTGTTTCCCAATGTGAAGTATTCTGGTTTAAAGTCATTCGATGCTGAAGATGGTTGCTGATCTGCATATTCAACTCTTTTCCTGTGCAAATTTGAATGAACACATTCAATGGCGGTTTTACATCTTCTTATTTGATTTCAAACTGAGAACTTTCCTGCCCGCAGAATTAAAATGCTCTTCCCTGCATTGGCACGAAAGTTTTCGTTTTGGTTCGTTTTCAATAGTTTTGGTTAGCTTGTCAATGTGATAGATTGGGGCTTGGGGCTTATTAGTTAATGGATTCTTTGTGTTCTTATCACTATAAATTGCTGTTAAAAATGTGGCTGATGTCTAATTGAGAAAATTTGATTTAAAAACCTATACAAATTAATATTACATGCCATTATTCTACGAACAATGTGAATTGTTACTGGCATATTAACACTAAATGTGAAATAAAAAAATAATCGTATTGTTACTACTTTACATGTTGTTTTCCAATGTCAAATATTCTGGTTTAAAAGTCATTCGATGTTGGATGCTGATAGGGGGAGGGCTGATCATATCTTTTTATGCAAATTTGAATGAACATCTCAATGGTAATTTTACATCCTCTTAGTTTATTTCAAACTGGTGAACTTTCCTGCCTGTGGAATTAAAATGCCTACTGGCACGAAAAAAATGGTACAAAAGATTTCTCGGCTTTGTTCTTCCGCTTGCCAATATTGTCAGTCCCGAAACTTATTGCACTGTCCCCCAGAGTGCTTCAGTCTTGTTATATGTTAATACCGGGATCCTATAGAATTTAGAATAAAAGCAAAACGAACGGAAAATAAGGAAGATAATTTCTATTGTTCACTTTGAAAAGAATTTGATCCTCTAAGGAAGTTTTGTAATCCAGGAGAAAGGCAATGAAAGATTTCAGAACTGTATATCCTAAACCAGTGGAGTCAATCCAGCCTACTTTGATGAGCCTCCAATATGCGCGGTACGTTTAGTTACAGAAGATCTCGCTCAATATAGCACTGAGATCTTGTCAGCTTAGTTATATCCCTAATTTAAAAATCCCCTTATATTGGACTTGTCTTATACCTCAGAGGCTTATTGCGAATGTTGATTTTAAAAGAGTTCAAATGTTGAAAAAAAAAAATAGTTAAAAAAATGAATTTACTTTTTCTAGCAAAGAAAGAGTTAATAAAAAGCCTCTTCATTTAGTTGTACCGTACGCAATTCATACTCATTCTTTTTTAGAAAGAAACAGCTGATATTTTAAAAGCGAACTGTTTATTTTCGTTTTGTATAAACATTATTACATTTACTCTCAAGTAAATGTTTTATCTGTTTAGATAAGCCAAAAATTTCAACTCTACCAACGAATTAAAGAAATAACTAAGTTAGCAACCTGATAAAATACCATCTTTTTTATTTAACTTGAATGTATGATGCAGTTGCACCAACACATAAAAAAAAAAAACATTTTTGCTTACTCTAACAGACAAACATCTCAATTGCAAGTACACAACAGTTGATATCAATAACACTGAATTTTAAAATATCAAACATTGAATTTATGATTTTACCTACGTTCCAACTTTTAAATTAATGTTTGATAACAATCTCATCACCATAGGCGCAACAGCCCCATGGTGGGCCAAGGCCGTGTGCCTACTAGTAGATTTCGAATCAAGGGTTGTTTTCTTTTTTTTTATTGGGTAGGGTTGTGAGCCTGATGCGCTACCCTCTACAGTCATAATCGACCGAGACCTACGGTTTAAAGCGGATTCCGAACCAATACAAACATCCATGGCACCGCCGAGACTCGGACCAGTTATCTGTAGCATCGAGGCCAGAGCACTAGTCACTCGATGATCAGGCTCCTATATTGAAATTCAAATACCTCCATACATACGTTGGAAACTTTTTTAGGTAAAAAGTTCAGAATAGCATTAATTTTCAAAGTTAATTATAATGAATGTATTTCAGCAAATAATAAAGATTGTCCTACTAAGTGACAATAACAATCTCACATTTTTTATAATATTGAAAAATAAAATACAACCTATTGAACAATTAAAATACAACCTGCTTAAAAAATGAAATATTTGAAAGGGAAATTAAACTAATTAACTTGATTATTTTTCTTACTAATTCATATCAAGTGTGACAAACAAATTTAATGTTCAAAATAACTGAAGAACGCTAACTATATAATCTTAGATTTAAAAAGAATTCCAGGACTATCGATAATAAATAATCACAATTTTGTCACCAACCTGTTCAAAGTTAAAATGTTGGCTTTAGAAGTTGTTAAAGATTTCTTCTTATCGAACGCATTTCTCACAACTTCCGATTCTCCAATGATTCGTTGCTATAGCAACAAGCAGTTTGTATTACCTCGGTGAGTTTCTCTTTGATTGCTTTTCGTCAATGAAAAACTTGCTGTTTGGTCATCAACATTAAATCTTTCTGCTAAGCTCCTGCCCCGTTTCGCTGGTTTTCTAATGTAAATGCTTATAGCAGAAGTTCTTCTCGAAATCAAAGCCTTGTTTCGCTAAAGATAAAGTTATACCAAACTATTGCTGATAGAAGATTAAAAAAAAAAAGCTGAAATATACAACAAAAACGTGTAATATAAAACATCGATGGTATAAAATACTTTATGAGTTAGTTGATTTATTAATACAAATATTAACTTCAAAATTATTTTATATTAGGGTATTTAACGGTTTTGAGATTGTAAAATTTAATAACCACATAACATATCAAATCATACACAATGAAAATGACATATTGGGCAGAAAGTTGGGCTCCTCTAAATAGAAAACATAACTTTATTTTAAACTTATTAATGACAAATATTAGAAAGAAAAAAGAAACATCTTAAATACCCTTGTCAAAGTAAAAATAGGTACAATGGTAAAATGAATTCCGTACAGCTTGGGTTCCAATTTGCTGACGGTCTTCGTTGCAATCAATGTTTTTAAAAACGAGATGATAAGAATGGAGATTTAAATAGTGTGTACATGTATGTCCTACGGACAATCAATCTGCCTGGTGTGGCATGAATGGCCGAGTGTCTAGCGTTCTGGCGTTTGGTCCCACAGGTGACGGGTTCGAGTTCTGGCGGTTTGAAGTAGTTCGGAATAAACTTTAAGCCCTGAGTCCCGGTCTCATATGACTGTAGAGCGTCACAGAGCCAATCAGACTTCTGACCTATATCATTCCCAAACTGTCAAGGGGCAACTCAGCTCTAAGCACAGTGGTGGGGTGGGGTGTAGTAGTAGTAGCTGCCTGCTGAGAGCATTTCGGAAATTCGAGGTGCTTTCCTAAAAAGTTCTCCCTTTATCATTCGTCGATGGACCCTTCCTGCTATGCATAATAGAACAAGTGGCCTACCGTTGTACAGGATATAATAAAAAATTATTAATTAAATTGAAAATGACGAAAGGGAAAATTTTATTATTAAAGTAGGAAATAATTCCTCTAATCTAAAAAAAAAAAAGGATCAGTTTGAAATGTAGAAATTTATTTTCTGAAATTAATTAAGAAATTTAGAAATTTATTTTATTTTGATAAACAAATTATGCTTTTCCCTCTAATCAAATAAAAGGTGTTCTAGAAGTAACTTGTTAAATTTAAAATTATCTCCTTTAAAACAATGACACAACCTACCCAAACCTAACCCTTTTAAAACCAAAGATATTGAATCAAATAAAATCATAGTTTAAGGAACAATAATTGCATGCGGGGCATTAGGACAAATTAATTGGACAGATAGTCGTTAGGACAACTCATTGATATAGTTATAATATATAGAACAAATCACATCCTTTTCCTAGTAAATCAGAAAGGAGATTTACGAGACTTCGGTTACTATGTGGCAGTTCGTTGTATTCACCTGAATTGACACAGCAGACAACATTTAAGTCTCGTAATTACATGGTCGATTTGGCAGGCTATATATATATATATAGTGTGTGTGTGTGTGTGTGTGTGTGTGTGTGTGAAAATGTATAATTTCTCTATAGAAATTGTTTAGCTAAATTATTGCATTCTCACGACAAACCTGGAGCATTATTTAAGAAATCATTGAGATAAGATATCTTGTTATTTGTATTTAAATGAAACTACATAATTTACTTAGTTGAGTGGAATAATAATTATTATATATACATTATATTCTGTACTGCAAAGAGGAAATCTGTCAGTACCCATATAGGTTCTATATCATTCAAAAGAACCACATTTATGTCGGTTGAATGGCCAAGAATCCTGCTTTTTAATATAAAGCCTGAAGTCTTTAGGGTAAGACAAATCCCATTTAAATCAAATGAAAAGTTTTAGATTCTATAATAGACTTTTCATGCATTATTAATATCTTGGTAATTATTTTATAACATCATTTGAAAAGATAAGGATCAATTTCTTAAAAGCAGTAGATTCCGTCCTCTAAACTCACCTAAAGGTACGTCAGGTTTAATCAAAGCACAGCAAACGAAATCATAAACAGCTTAGGAAACAAACTGGAAAACTAAAAAAAAGGTCTTCGTGATTTGCTGCAAAAACGACTTCCTTTGTGATGTCTTTTGGGAAAGCTGAGATGATGTTTGCACATCTGTTGCCTTGCTGCATGGAATAATATAGATCTTCATTAGTCAATTTTTCTTCTTAAATGACCTGAATCAGGCTTTCTCCCAATGAATCCAGTATTTTTAAATCGTTTTCATAAATTGGACATGACACTGGCCATTGCATTAAAATCTTTAATAATCTGTTGTTGAGATAGTCATGCTTCCAGTCACCTTACGATTTGGCACCTTTAAACATTGGTGGTAAGTATTTAATTTGTTTGCTTTTAAATTTTTATAGAATGATAACAATAATTCCCACGAAATTTGGCAAGGATACAAAGCGTGAGAATTATCACGCTCGCTAATAAAAGTCTACCTCCACATTCACATCCCAGATACATGTATACGCTTACAAAGTCGACACTATAGATTCGTATCTTATCTTAAGTATTAGTTACCTTTAGCTGAGTACTTTTGAAAAATGGGCAAAAATGTGTAAATTATCTCAATTTTAAACACCAGCATCTTAAAAGTTACATTTGTTTGCTGGATTTGAACTACTAGCAATTTACGTTTTAAACATACTAATCATATACAACTTCAAATGTCTCGATTTATAATATTGCTCCAAGCAATCTTGAGGATTTTGAAATGAAGTAGTTATTTCTGAATAATAATTACATCCTGATTCGCTCAAGTGAAAAATAACAGCGATATCTGATTTTATTATCGGAAGGTACAAAGCTCACCGCAGATTGAACTTTAGAAACCTATTAAAATCCCCGCATTGGAAATAGAAACAGGGTCCTTCTAATGTTAATTTATTTCAATGATGACATTCTCGAAATTTGTAACTTTCCGTATTAGAAGTTGATGAGAACTAAAACTGTGTTGATTTGCGTATTCTAATTAGCAAAATAATTACGTTAGAGTTTACGCAAGTTGATTTCCGTCTTATTCAGATAGCGAATCTCCTAAGAGATTAGTCAAATCAAGAGCATTCTGTTGGCTCTTCTGACTGAAAAGGCCAACATCTCCTCCTTGAATTGTGTGTGTGTGAGAGAGAAATTCAATATATTTTCTATGCATAGTAAGTAGAGAAGATACGAATTGAACTTAGCCTGAGTTTGTAGATCGAATTGGAAGTGCAAATCTGGCAGATAACTTATTCTGATGTCTCCTGTTACGGATAGTTTCATAAATAGTCAGAAATTAATAACTAACAACAGATCAAACTGCATACAAAAATCTAAAAGATCAAAACTTATATGAGAGACTTATGTCTCGTATACACACTTGTTATAATTATATTAAGATGATCCGAAATTTATATCGCTTGAAATATAGAATTTTTAACTAATTTTTGACTTACAAATAGTTTATTTTATCAAGAATATTGTGTTTCTTATAGCACTTTAGACTAAAGTTAATAGGAGTCTATAGTTCTCTTATTAACTTTAGACTTAACTATGACATGCAGACTATAACATCCAATAAGATATCAACATAATTTCATACTTATATATATATAAAATAAATTTAATTAGTTACATTTGCACCGCTGAACATTTTAAGGTTAAAAATATTACCAAAAACTGAATAAAATTATCTAAAAAAATCTATTAAAAAGATCATTTTATTTATTAGTTTTTGCAAAGTATTTCAGAAAAAGTAATAGCGAAGAAATCGTAATATTATCATGTATTTAAATTTACAATAATTAAATCTGTTGTATTATATAATTGATTTGAAGTGTACCATATTGGAAAAATATCTACAATAATGTACAACACATAATTTTTAAAATATGATAGTAGCAATTCAAATATGTGGCAACCTCATTTTCAGTTATCTCTTAGGATAAATATGGTATAAGATTTCATTTACAAGACAAATTAAAATGAACACTTTGTTCACACAAAAAATGATCGTAGAGCGACAAACCAAACTCAAATTAAAAAGGAAGATACTTACCTATATTAGAAAAGGAGATTATAAAAATTGAATGAGATAATTATACAAATTAGATTTTTTGCTAAATTGGCAAATTCTTTTGATTACTTTTCAAAGCAACATCATAAGACGCATAAAAAGTCCACATAAGTACCTGTAGTCGCCTTTGCCAACTCACATAAAATATAAAAAATGTGAAAATAGAAAACTGCCTGTTGCAGTGATGGTTAAAAACAAATGTATCGGAAATATTAACAAAGCATGTGCAAACACTAACTGTATTTTAATTTCTAACAAATTTTAAAACAACAAAATCAAAGCGAAACATTATTATATTTATTTTCCTAAATTTTGAAATTGGAAATTAATTTTTTTTTTTAATTTTGTTATTTTTTATTATTTTATACATTAAATTTTATTTAGTCATCTTTTCAATGAATTACTCTATATTTGTGAGATATTTATCAATGAATCTGTAAAACAAAACTATTTACGGGTATAAATAACGTATGTACAAATAACATTATGGGCCATAAGTATTTATCTATTTCTGATTTATAACAGAAATGATTTGGGCGGAAAACTGCTTTTATTTCTGGGCATAAATTAACATTAAAAAATCTTATATAAATCCTAGTTCCTTTTAAAAGATTGAATTATATGAATTTAAAATATTATAATAACTACTTTATGAAATTATAGTATGCAATTCAAAATGAGTAATTAAATTTTGAATTATTTTGCACATTGTTTGGTTTATTGGATAAATTATGTTCAGTAAACAAAAATCATACATAAGCTATGGGTGGTAAATATAAACGATACAAACTATTTCACATAAATATGTTTATTGAGGGGAAAATTTGATAACCAGCATATTCTAATTCAATAAATTATGCTAATTTGAGGACATATTTTTATGCGTAGGAAGTTAAGTAATTCTTACTGGAAAAAGCGTGTACATCTTCAATTGCCAAATGTAATTGCATAAACAAGAAAGAACGAAATAAACAAACTGCTAATTTCATTTATGCAAATGCACATATTCTCCCTTGTTATCCACCAAGTAAATTAAATTAGTTCGTTTTGAATAAAAATTCTTACCTTTTTTGTTACATAACTTATTTAGTTTTAACCAACTGTAAACACTAAGCATACAAATCTTTTTTTAATCTAAAAGGTTTAAATCAGAAAGTTTAAATTGAATGCATCAATTCAAAAGTTGTTTGAATTATTTGTAAAAAAGCTATTTATAATTGGTTTTTTGAAAAATTCGTATTTTTGATTGGCAATTATATTTTATGATCTGCAGAAAATATTTATTGAAATCATAAATTTGAAAAAAACAGTAAAATTCAAGAATTGATTTTAGTATAAATTGAATTACTTCATATTATTTAAACGCTTATATTTCAATATTGACATTATTTTTTAACTACATGATGACATTATTTTTTAAATTGCATGAGGACATTATTTTTAATTGCATGCTATTGTTAAATTGCAATATTGATATCATTTTTAAATCGCATTTAACATGTGAATAAAACAATGTGAGAAATCTTCACTGAAGATATGAATAAATAAAATTCCCTAAATATACAATACTGAAAGTTTTATATAAAAACTGTTAACTTATTGTCATTATTGATTCACAAAAAAAAGTTCTTGTCTTCCAAGTTTCCATTAACGCACTCAATTATAAGGTTACCTTATAGATATACATTTGCTATTTCATTTGAAAATTTTAGCTATATATTTGTAATTTCATTCTATTACAGATAATTAAGAAATAAAAATACATAATTATGTATTTTTACTTCTTATTTATCTGTAATTTTAAATAAAAATAGTAATTTTAAATAAAACTTATTTGTATCCGATTATTATCAGATACATTTAAATTTTATTATTCATTTGATTAATAAAATAAATAAAAATAATTAAATAATTTTATGCTTTTCCAGTTTAATTAATTTTAGAAATAAAAAATAGTTAAAGAAAACTACGTCAATTATTATCGATATATGGAATATGCTTATAAATATATATTAATTTTAATTGAAAATTCACCAAGAACTAAAACATTTATTACATGACCATAAAGAATATTTTATATAATATAAAATAATTAAACAGTGTAAAACAGATCTTTTTTCCCATGATTAAGAATCAACAAATTTAAATGTTTCCTTTTCCCGTTTTAATGAGAGAACAATACTTGAGGTCGGCAGAGGATCTGAATAATTAGAAGGTTTCATTTTTACAAATGCTTTAATTAAATTACCATTTCTTCGTCATATTTTAATAAGCGGTAGACATCAAAGAAGGATACTTGATATTTATTACACTTATATTAGCGAGATTTTTTAGGCTATATAATTTTTAAGCTGAATAATTTGAAGGATTAAAAGTTTCCGAATTCATTTTCTTAGAATAATAAACTTTTAAATTTGATAAGATTAACCGTCTCTTGAAATGTTATTTTAGAATTTTAAAAAATTAAATTGAAAGAAAGTTTAATGAATATCACATTTTCTGTCTTGATGGCTGGTTAATGTGTTATAGATCTCTTCAATAAGATACACAAATGAAGTGTAATTAACCCAGGAAGTCCTTTCAGACAGAAATACTGGAAATTTGGATGAAATTGTTGACACACTGAGTTGATGTTTACCATCATATAGTTATTTGATGAGGAATTTTTTGGAAAAAAATAATAGGTTGAAATTTAGAAAATAAAATAAAATTGTTGATGCTGAATTGATGTCTACCATCATGTAGTTATGTGATGAGAAATTTTTGGAAAACAAATACTAGGTTGAAATTTAGAAAATTAAATAAAACTGTTGATGTTGAGTTGATTTTTATCATCTTGTAGTTATGTGATGATGAGTAACTTTTGGAAAGGAAATATTGGGTTGGAATTTAGGAAAATGAAATAAAACTGTTGATGTTGAGTTGATTTTTATCATCTTGTAGTTATGTGATGAGTAACTTTTGGAAAGGAAATATTGGGTTGGAATTTAGGAAAATGAAATAAAACTGTTGATGTTGAGTTGATTTTTATCATCTTGTAGTTATGTGATGAGTAACTTTTGGAAAGGAAATATTGGGTTGGAATTTAGGAAAATGAAATAAAACTGTTGATGTTGAGTTGATTTTTATCATCTTGTAGTTATGTGATGAGTAGCTTTTGTAAAGGAAATACTGTGTTGGAATTTAGGAAAATAAAATAAAACTTGAGGCCATAATTTATTTTTATAAACGTTTTAGCAGAATTTATAGGACACAAAATCTAATCTGAAAATGCCTGTTACTTCACAACTGAGTTAGCAAAGAAAATTAATAATTTAATAGCCAGCTAATTATTCTCTTAAACAACAATTTTCCTGACTTGTTTCCAAAACTACTTGTTTCATCTTCTTTCGCATTAGAAGAATAACTTCGTTTGAAAAAAATTTCTTAGTGGGTGAATATCTCTTTATAAAAGCCCTAAAAAAACTTAGTGTCAGTTGCAGTAATTCGATTAATAGTTCCACAACTTTGTTTTTTTTTCTCTTTTCTTTTTCCACCTTTTTCTCCTAAATCGTGGAAGCAAACGTAATCGCGTGATCAAATAGGGAAGAAATAAAGGGAAAAAGAAAGCAATTTGCAACAAATTGCACATGATTTCACAGTTTAAATAATTGATGTGATCTTTTAAAGAACTATTTGCTTTAAGATCTAATTAAACCTTATGTTTAAGTAATCACTAACGACTAAATTACTATTCTTTAGTTGTTCAATTTGTATAATTGAATGAAGTTTGGAATCTTCATTTTGTTCATCAATAGAGTACAATTAAAAATACTGAAAAAATGGCGACCACTTTGTCATTTTTTTTTTTTCCTTAAATGATAAAATCCCACGTAGATGCTAAGAATAATTATTCTCATAATTTTATGTTTATTTTTGGAAAACAAATAAATTCACTCTGTGGTAAAATTATAGGTTAAGCAAATATGCTAAGAATCAAATTAAAAACGCAATTGGTCATTCGTAACAATTTGTAAAATTGCACTTCAAAATAACGTTTTTTTTTTTTTCAATGTAGGACCAAATGCTTTTTCGGTATTTTCCTGTTCATTTGCTGATAACATTATTAATACTATTGTTCATTTACTGATAACATTATCATAACCTCTTCAATTTCTCAGTTTTTCACGCAAGGATAAAGGAGAAAAATAATTTCTGAAAAGACTTTGAGAATTAAATTTTCTTAGACACCGGAGAGATCACAATTGGCAGCCCAATGGGAAATATTAACACATGCCTACTCATTTTTAAAACAATGTATACATTATATAAAATGGGGTGAATCGAACTCTGATCCACTCCCGCTTTAATCCATGACTAGAGTACTAGATAACCGAGTCGTTCTTTGTCTGACCACGAGAAACATGCTACGTTATCTCTCACTGTGATGACAGCTGATTTAAAATGGCGTCCGGTAGAATCCCTCTGGTTTTCGGGAAAAACCGACTCTGATTGGAGCTGGGCGAGACAGTTGAATGATATAGTTGACTCACTTCGAAGGTTCACACTGAGAAATACCGATTTATAATTGATTAGCGAAAATGACTCACTTGTCTCGTACTCTCATTTGGATACCACTTTAACTGCGCGTGCTGAAGTTAAGTTTCATGTGGGAAAAATTACTTTGTTGAATTGTTGGGAATTATGGAAAACAAGGAAATTTTCTGAAACTGGGACCCATTATAGAATAAAAGCTGAATTGAAGCATAACCATATCAATCGAATATACAAAGCCTAATCATTCACTTATTTTGAAGGTGGTTTGAGTTGTAACATCAGTTTTTCTACTTATCCAACTGTATTCCATGTCTTTAGAATGGTATGCTTCTGCCAGCAGCCAGAATTCTGAAATTTTTTCAAGTAAAGTTAAATGCTTAAGATATATTAGTTTCTGTGGTTGATTGATTTGATTCGTAGCTTTTAGCTTAATAGTTTTTAATGTAGTTATTGACTATTTTCATATAAATTATTTGTACATACAAAAGATTTGCCTGCTGGTTTACATTATTTTAAAACATAAGTAAATTTCAACCCAAACTTACAGTTAAAGGTGACGTTTCAATGGTTGCTGTTTCATCCGCTTACAATTTTCTGCAAAGTTGAAAAAAATGATTGTCTAATTTTTTTAATCTTTAAACTTACATTACATGTTTTTAATGTAAAATTTGTAACCCTTCTTAATAGTTTTAGCAATAATTACAGTATTCTATTAGTTTCTTAAATCAACTACTACAAAAATATTCTATTGATTTGGATATACATTTTTAAGTAACAAATGTAAACAGGACAACGATAAATATTCACAACTGATTTTAAGATTATAAATAATAATTTTTTTTCGCAATTTAAAAATATCCTTACCTACCTAAAAATTATTTTAAATACGTTTTTCTAATTTGCTCTTATATATTTTAATAGTATATAAGACTAAAGACACCATAAGACTAAATGCAACAACAAAAATATCATATATTTAAGCTCGTTTTTAAAAAATTTTTTTCAAAACACTTCGTATCCGCGAAAAAGTTTTGTGGGATCAAACACAGCACTTCACTGGGATTATTTGCTAAAAGGAAAGTAATTTTTTTTGTGTTATTGTACTGAACTAATCTTTGAGCTAATGGTTCTGTCTGCGTCATATAAGATGAAAAGGAGAAAGTAAGTCCTTTGATCCATATCTATGGAAACAGCTGAATCCTGCAACAGAAAAACATAGTGTGCAAGTAATCCTCTTAAAGACAATAGAGAGCATTAAGTGTCCATCTTCCAGGTTGTCCAGACGCTGTTGATTCCAAGAAGAAGCGTGATTCCTTCCATTTTTCGTTAGCGGTCTTACTTACAGATCAACAACTGGGGATTTTGCAACGATCTGTGGAACAATAATAACTGGTGTTTGCGAATTGGGTATTTTGGGTTGATTGAAAAAAAGAAGAGGTTGTTCATACACTTTTATAACGATCTAGACTGAATGTCCATGAATTTGTTTAAATGAAAAAAAAATACACCCTGAATTCAAATCGGACTTAGTTATCGTCTGTATCATTAAAATTATTCTTTGTTTTAAAATATTGTTGGAAAATAAACAATAGACTAAATATATATTTTTGTACTTTATGAAGAGAAATAGTCTTTTTCTATTATTAAAAAACAATGTGAAAATCATAGTTTTAATATTTCTACAAGTAAAATATGTGACAGAATTTATAAACAAAATGAAATGTTTATATTTGTCTGGGAAAAAAAATAAAAAATGCATACTTATCAAAGGTACGAACCCTCTTATTATATCTAAAGTGACATCTCATGTTTTAAAAAAATTCAACCCACCAAATAACTATTGTAAAATATTTAAACGTCTTATATGAACTGAAAATAAATTATAAAATCTGATTTAAATCTAATTAAAACAAGGAAAGTGATATTCACCAGATAAAGACCAAACATGGTAGATGAAAATTGGAAATATGTAGTTATAATTGATAATGCATCCGTATATATGATTGATTTCAATACAAAAAAATATTTACAACCGATAAAGAGGAGAAAAAGACCTAAAAATGTTAGTTCAGAGAAAAATTTTATGATTCTTACTGGATTCTCTAATAATAAAAAATAAATAAAGAAAAAATGTCAAAATTAACGCGAATTACTATCAAAAATATGTTTTGATACTTATTTTTAAAGAAGACATTTCATCCCTTTACCTAAACAGTCTTTATTGCATTAAGTTGACATAGTATCTTGCTAGTCGAAAATTAATCGATTTAACAAACTTTTTAAGACTCACCATAAATCATGCAGTTTTACTCCTTTTCAAGTGACATTTTGGTATGTCTTATCATAAATTTTAAAAAATTAGTTTAATTTTTGCAATCCAATTAATATATTACTTAAAATGACAAAAAATATCTACACAAAAGAAAAAAAAAAATTAAGAAAGTTAACTCGCAAGATAACTTCTAAAAGATAAAATGAGTAACTTAAATTTTTGCCGAATAGTAGCTAAATAATATGTGTTTTCTGCAAACCTCATATTTTGAAGATATCTTAACATTTAATAATTTTTAAAAATAAAAAAGAACTAAAAACTGAAATTGTTAAAAATTTTAATATTTATCATGGTATATATTAAAATGCAAATGACCTATTGCTAAAATTGAGATTCACAGAATAAAGATTAATAAGTAAAATATACGTGTAAATTTTTATAACCCTAAAGCCATAACGTTTTTAATAATCTTGTAGGAAAGTATCAAAATCAAAAACTGAGAAAATCCTTTAAAAGACTAAAAAACACATTAAATGCTCACTTTTGTCTGGTATAGCGGTATATTTTGGTTTAAATGTGTTTTTTAAAGCATCTAACATTCTAAATTATTATTATTGTTTTTAATTTGAATAAAGTCAATTTTTTGAGAGGCAAGGCTTTATGTCCCCTTGAATTCCATTAGTATAAACCTATCAGTCGTACCTCTAAATCTACTGCTCTATATTTGAAATAGAGGTGCAACATAAACCTACCTCCTCGTGCTGCACTGTGGGCAACGTCTGATACGACAAAATGCTCTACAAACACGGCCTTCAATCTGGCTCTCAGTGTGAGTTTCTTAGAATTTTGCAGTGGAACGCAGGTGGTTTGTCCCATTATCATCTATGGCATTACTATGGCTTTTCTGTGGCCAAGACTCTCTCTCAGTCAGAAATCACGGTCAGAAATCAGTTTAATTCTGTGAAGGTTCTTGCGTTCACAAAATTAAACTGATTTCTGACCCTCTCTCTCCCGTTTGATAACCAGGAAGAAATGGATATGTCTCATGCTTCCTGTTCTGCACTCCCTCCTGTCTCTTCATGGAAGCGTTATTGGATTACCAGACTTAAAGTTGATGGATTATTTGATGTCATTTGCTTCTATCTCATTCTTTGTATTTATTTATTTTCTTATATCTTCTGTGCTGTAAATTCGCCGTTGGAAATAAAAAAAATATTTACAATAAATGAGAAATAAAAACAATTGAGGCTATTCTATTTAAATACATCCTGCCTAAGTCCTTCAACATGTCTTCTATGGATTACTGGACATTCGGACCTTTGAAACATTGAATGGACTCTGGAAGATTACAGAGGAAAAGTGAAACAAAGTTAAGGTTCATAAAAATCGTTATCTGATTGAACATATTAGAAAACAAAATTATCTTTGTTTATCTTTATATATATAATTATTTTGTATATGTGTTTGTCACTGAACTCCTCCTAAATGGCTTGCCAGATTTTGATGAAATTTTTTG
This sequence comes from Caerostris extrusa, assembly GCA_021605095.1. Classification (NCBI taxonomy): domain Eukaryota; kingdom Metazoa; phylum Arthropoda; class Arachnida; order Araneae; family Araneidae; genus Caerostris; species Caerostris extrusa. The sequence continues at coordinate 16,974 of BPLR01007909.1, forward strand.
TGTGTGTTTGAGTGGGTCCTTGGATATTCGATTCACAAGTTGCATCTGGTAGGTGGAACTGCAATTGATATAATTCTTCTGTATGTGTGTTTGCTACTGAACTGATTTTAAACGACTTGACCGATTTGTTGAAATTGTGTGTGTGTGTTTGAGTGGACTCTGAATGGTTTATATTCACAATAGGACCCGGTATTTGGCACTGTAATCCGGTTCTTCTGTAAGTGTCTTTGTCACTGAACTCCTCCTAAGCGGCTGGACTGATTTTGATGAAATTTTTTTGTATGTGTTTGGCAAAACACGGAGAATGGAGAATGTTTTTATGCTATCCCCTTTGTTGTAAATCACCACCAGTACACTATCTGCTATACCGTTCAACCAATCGCTATGAAAATTAGTAATAATATGTATTCGAGAATGGAAAATATGTTCGCTCTATCCACTTTATTATTACTTCCATCAAATGGTGCTGCAGAATTTAATCTTATATACAATTCAAACGATATTCATGAAAATTAGTATGCAGATATACTGGAAGATGGGGATTATATTCGCGATGTGTAATTTTCTACAATGCATTTTTTTTTTTTTTTTTTTTTTGCTGGAAAACGTATGCCGGGTTCTGCTAATAAATATAAATATATTTCTCAAAATTGTTACTACAATGTTTGAACACCCTCTGTATTTTATTGATGCTTACGATATGGGCGCATTAAAAAAAGTTTTAAAGAAAGTCTTAAAAGTACCTGAGTGGTGACACACAAATAACCCTCACAGCTGAAGATTATTACAAAATTGTGTAATACTTTGTTTGTTAAAGACGAGTAAAGCATTCTAGTTAGATAATGATTGTTTAAAAAGACCCAGTAAGGTAAACAGACAGTTTCCCTTTGATAATTTAATTAGATTGTTAATAACACTATACTTCTAGTTCGGTAGTCTTACTAATAATCAAGAAAATAAAAGAAGAAATGTGGATACAGTTATTGTTTGGATTTTCTTTTAAGGAAATTTATAAAGAAGTGTTCTTGAATTAGCAGAACAGTAAAGGTTCCTATTTTTAATTAAAAATTTTAGCAGTACATGTTATCTCTCAATATTAAAAGTATTAAAACACCATAAAATCAGTTAAAATTTTTAATTAGTTTTCAGAAGGTGATTTATGAATTTAATAAGAACAGTTCTCAAAATATTAAAAAATATGCCCTTTCCTAACAATTTAAAATTTCTTCCCTGCAGTTTATATTTTCAAAATCAACATTGTTAAGATACTCAAAAATAGAAAAATATATCTAAATATCAAGAAAAACGCTGTAGAAGCTATAATAAATGGAAATTTATAAAAAAGATGATGAAAAATCATTCTAGTCCAAAATTTTAATCAAGTTAAAGTATGGTGATTGAAGTTTTCTTTAGAAATTGTTTTTCCATGATGGTAAATAAAATAACCCAATTAACTACAAGAAATCATTTTTTTTTCATTTAATTGTAATGTAATGCAAATTAATTTAAATTTAATATTTAATAAGTAAGAAAAATAAAAGCAATAATTACTTTTAATTATATACTTAATTTATTAAAAGTAATTATTGATTTTATTTTTCTTGCACATTTATTAAGAATTGAATTCACTGAATTCGTTTGAAAAGCATAATATTTGCAAAATAATGTATTATTTTAATATTATTTGTAATGAATATGGAGAAAAATACGAGTAACTCATCCAATTATGAGTATATTTCGTTTAGTGCTGAGTAAATTCAATAAGCTATTTCTTTTTTCTTTCTTTTCCATCACTACTGTCGGAAATACCATTGGTAAAATGAATTCTTATGAATTGAATTTACTGAATTCGTTTGAAAAGCATAATTTTTGCAAAATCACGTATTATTTCAACATTTTTTTAAATTAACATGAAGAAAAATACGAGTAACTCATCCAATTAACAGTACATTTCGCTTAGTGCTGATTAAATTTAATAAAGTTCTTACAGTACAGCTATTTCTTTTTCTTTCGTTTCCACCACTACTGACATCGGAAACAACATTGGTAAAATGAATTCTTATGAATTGAATTTACTAAATACGTTTGAAAAGCATTATATTTGCCAAAACAAGTATTATTTCCATATTTTTTAAAGGATCACGAAGAAAAATACGAGTTACTCATCTAATTACTAGTCGATTTCGCTTAGTGCTGATTAAATTTAATAAAATTCTTACAGTGCAGCTATTTCTTTTTCTTTCGTTTCCACCACTACTGACATCGGAAACAACATTGGTAAAATGAATTCTTATGAATTGAATTTTCTGAATTCGTTGGAAAAGCATGATATTTGCAAAATCACGTATTATTTCAATATTTTTGAAAGGATCACGAAGAAAAATACGAGTTACTCATCTAATTACTAGTCGATTTCGCTTAGTGCTGATTAAATTTAATAAAATTCTTACAGTGCAGCTATTTCTTTTTCTTTCGTTTCCACCACTACTGACATCGGAAACAACATTGGTAAAATGAATTCTTATGAATTGAATTTTCTGAATTCGTTTGAAAAGCATAATATTTGCAAAATCACGTATTATTTCACTATTTTTTTTAGAAGAACATAAAGAAAAATGCGAGTTACTCATCCAATTACCAGTATATATAGCTTAGTGTCGAGTAAATTTAATAAACTTCTTTGACTTCAGACAAACAATTCTGTTTGAGCATTGTTTCATAAGACAATTTGCCCAACATTCTAAAGAAGACAAATATAGTTCAGTAGAGAAACGGAATCTTTAAAGCTCCATTGCAGCCGAAGAACGTTCGAAAAAGTTACACAAACTAACGGATCTTGACAGAAGAACCGTGACGAGAACTGTTAAGTACAGCTATTTCTTTCTCTTTCGTTTCCACCACTACTGACATCGGAAACACCATTGCTAAAATCAATCGCATCTTACTGTTGTCAAATAAGAAAAATCCAGTACTACTAATTGTTTGATTTAATTTTATTTATACTACACGTACATCATGTAAAAATTAAAATAGTTTTTATAACACGATATATGTTAAAGAAAATATATTCACGACAAGTAATAGATTTCAAAAGGACTGGATTGTTATTATTTTTATTTTAAAATTAATTGCAAACGTTGTATTAGTAAAATATTGTTTTATTAAGAAATTATCTTAGAATTGTAATTTATTGAATTTTTTTGTGTGTAATTGCCTTAAATATACAAACTTCAAAATATTTTTAAATAATTTTCGCTAACTTTTATTATGGTTTTTAACTTTTTATTATACTTTTATTAATTTGCATCCTTCACCACAAATTCATTTTAATGTAACTTGCATTAACAAATGCTTATTTTGATAATTTTGATCATCTCTGAAATCTTTTTTGAAAAATTACTTATTTTGACCTGGCAATCTTTTCTTTCTTTCTTTTTTTTTTTTTTTTTTGCCTTATATTTTGAAAACCCTTTTATTATCATTACGACAAATCATTTACTGTAATTACATATATACAAGTGCATAAATATTTAAAAAGTATAATGTCAAATTTTAATCAAAATTAATATATCATTGTATATTATAGTGGTTAAAGCACTAAAGCGTTAATTGCTCATAGGTTTTTTACATAATGTTTGGACATCATGTATTAAAATTCAGTTTAACTTGTCTGCACTGGCACACACGAATCATAAAATTTCTAGTTGTGTATATAATCACAGGAGCTTCTTTTATAAACAATTATTTACTGGAAGTGCAAAAGAATCAGGATGGTTTGTTAAATTTTTTATAAATATAATCAAGATGGAGGTTTTTTCAATATAACATGCAAAGCATTATGTAGGAGCATTATCACTGGAGTACCTCTTAGTAAACTGGCTTTTTTTCCAATGCGCAGGCGTTTCCTTTTTATAGCAGCATCCCAACAGATTGAAGTTACCATTAATTGGTGAAGACACTAGAATTTTGGTTTTATTTGTTTATTAAGTTTAAATCTAAGCTTCCTGAGTACTTTCATCTACCTCATTAAACACAGTAGAAAAGCTTTTCGGATTACAATTTTAAAGTACATGTACTCTGCTTGTGTAAATAATCATAAGAACTTCTTTTATAAAAAAAATTTATGGTAAGTGCAAAAGAATGAGAGATTATTTGTCAAATTTTTATCAACATCATCAAGCTGGTAATTTTATTAATGCAACATGCAAAGCATTATGTAGTATCTCACTGGAGTATTTTTAGTAAAAAGGTGCCTTTTTTCCCAATGCACAGGCGTTCACATTTTATTACATCATCCCAACAGATTGAAATTATCATTATTTGGTGAAGAATCTAGAATTTTTGGTTCTATTCGCTTATTAAGTTTAAATCTTAGCTGCCTCAGTATTTTTCGGATGAGGGGAGGAGAAAATTTTATCTACCCCCTTAAACACAGTAGAAAATCTTTTCTGGATTACAAATTTAAAGTACATGTACTCTGCTTAGGCATAAAAAATTTCGATTCTGTTCATTGCACTACTACCTGGACATTCAAGACACGGAATAAATTTATTCATATAAGATAATTAATTACATTTTAATGTAAACAAAAATTAAAACTCTTATTAAGGAAAATAACATGTGACCAATTAAAATAAATATAATAATTTTACTGTCTTGATTATGAATAAGCTTAAGTCGTATGGTTGAAATAATCAGTTCAAAATTTCCATTTCTTTTCTATGTTAAAATATCCTTATTTTATCATTTGCAAATCAGGAAATTTCCTTTACTGAGCAAATTCATTAAAATAATTTCTTATTCAAATAAATCCATTCGCATAATTACTTTACAGCTAAAGTCTTTAAACTAATTAGATTTAATTAGTCGATGTAAGATTCGACAATAAATCAAATTATAACCTTAAAAAAAACTAATTCGATTAAGGAAAGTGTTCTTTCTTAGTTGATAATTTTTAATGGGCGAGATGTCTGTAATATTAGCGTTGTTATGAAAGTCTTTTCATATTCATTTAAGTCTTTTTGATCATACTTCCAAAATCTGAATTTAATTTTTCAATTTCTTTCTTCGATGGTCCTGTCTGCAATATTAGCGTTGTTGTGAAAGTCTATTCATATTAATTTAACTCTTTTTGATTATACTTCCAGAATTTGAATTTAATTTTTCAAATTTTATCTTGGATGGCTTCTGTTCAATGAATTATTTTCAATAGTTATAGAGGTAGAAGATAAATTTCAATAGAATAAAGACACTATAAAATTTATAAAGACTTGAATTTTGTCTAGCGGTAGCATGTCTAGCTATCATACGAGTAGACCACATTTGAATTCCACTGCTAGCTTGGATCTGGTGGCGACAGTGACAAGTGAATATTGTCGTCTTGGGTTGTTTGGTAGAAATTTTGTGAGTGTGCTTCCAAACGATACATAAATGTGGGATACTTCACATGGTAAACTCATCCAGAAAAGCATAACTGTCCTTCATAGGAATCGTAGTTTCTTAAATAAATTTATTTTCTGATTAGTTGTAATAATGGCTTAAATGTAAATAATGTTCTGTATTGGAAAAAAAAAACTATTACAGCGGAATACTGCAAGAATAAAATACATTATTTGGTTGCGGTTCTTAGTGAAGTTTAAATACCTAAGCGTTTTTGCACATCGTTTTTTTACATGCTTTAAAATACATTTCTATATTTACTTATATTATAACTTACAGTGTACCTGATTTATGCTTTTCGTTTTCCAGAAATGCATACATTTCAGACAAAATCACAGTTTGTGCAAGCAATAAATAATTGATGCTTTAAAAATTTTTAGCATAGAAAACCCTGAAGAAAAAATTATTTATGATTATGATTTAAAAAGTAATTTATGATTTATTCTACAAAATTCCAAATTCTTTATTAATGAATTTCGCATTTGCACGTTTTATTTGATATTTTTATCAATGACAACATTATTCGATGTTTTCATGATAGCTTTTCTGTACTCTTTGTGATTCAGAAATTTATTTGGTTTGCTTTTTTATCAAAATAATTATTTTCTGCAAAAGCAAAAACTTTGATGAGCAATTGATATTTTTTTTTATAAAAAACATGAAGATTTTTGTTCAAAATTTTATGAAAAAAAAGAAAAGTTTAATTCCAAATGAGTGAAAAGTGAAACTAATTTTTCTATTAAGTATAATTTACTTTCATATTTTATACTTGTTAACCATGAAGGTTAACAAAATAATAGGAATTTTTCTTTTGTGTGTAAATTACTTCCTATAACCCAATATATAATTTTGTGAACATAATTCATTTAATTTTAGTTATTTACACTTAAGTGCTATTTTTATTATTGAACAGTATGAGAGTTAAAAAATCTCAATAATACTTAAAAAATCTAGAAGAATTTACTATTTTTTTTTTTTTTTTTTTGAGAAGATCCTGGTTCTTCGTAAACCTCAGTGTAAAATTAGGATGAAAGTTATAAGCATATTAGTTGCAAGAAATACAGGATTACAAAGCTTTAAATTGACAAATTTATCTATTTCTTTAATGTATTAGGGTTTACATGTGTATTTTTTATTTTATTTATGTCAATAATGTATTTTTGCTTATTAATTACTAAGTTAGAAAAAGTTCATTTTCATCATTAATTTTTTATAAAGATTATAGTTCTTCAGTCTAAATCGAGAGGCGCATTAAGCAGTACGTGGAAAAACACAACAAAAATGTTAGTCAAACTTCTGAAATATTTATTCATTACATAAAAGGAATATTTTTATATTCTTGTATGTTTGCAAAAATAATAAAAAAAAACACTTATTACTGAAGGATGTAAAACATTTTCAAACCTCCTGCACTCCCAGAAAACAGGGGTGGGGAGGGTAGGGAAGGGAAAGAAATGTAAATTTAACTGCATTTTTTTTTCCGTTTTGCAAAAATAAGACCACATTATATTTTTTTAAGTAGTAATTTATATTTTAAGTAGAAGCAATTAAAGAAAAATTAAACAAAAACTTAAGATATTTTTTATTAATAAATAACATGTAGATCTTGTAGTTTATTTAAAGCATTTAATATATTGTTCATGTTTATGATCGTGGATGTAAAAAAGATACTGATAAAACTATAGTTGAAGTTTAAACTAAAACTCCATTTATTATTATATATTAGAATTGTTATTGTTCAACTGTAAAAATATATTTTGTAATTACTATTATATGTTAGAATTGCTTTTGTTCAACTATAAATATTTATATTATAATTATTATTAAATGTTAAAATTGTTGTTGTTCAGCTATAAAAATATATATTACAATTTTTATTATTACAATTATTATCATATTACAATTATTATTGTACTTATATATATTATAATTGTTATTACTTTTATCATATTATAATTATTATTATACTTTTTTTTTTACTGCAGTAGGCTTAATGGTTATTACTACTACACCACTAACACTGTGCCTAGGACAACTCAATTCTAGCCATAAGAAAAATGAGGTGTTTCCTTATATTTAAGACACTGAAACCCCATCACTCAGTCCGTGGATACACGCATTTAAGGGTAATATAATATGATAATATATGAACATGAAGTAATTAAAATAATTTTACAGTGTTATCTAGAGAAAAAGTAATGGTTAATAGCAAATGCTTTAAATAATGACATGTTTAAGTACATCTAATTTTAAAAAAAACAGATAATGCTAGTACATGTTTATTTTTCTGCCAAATAAAAATATTCATTATAACCAATATTACATTTTTTTATTCAATGAGTCAATATTTTATTGATTCTCAGGCCATTAAATAAAAATAAAGTGCAAATCGAAAAAAAAAAAAAAAATTCCACCTCTTCAGAAATTTTACATCTATTTTATTTAATCGCATTTTGCTAGGGTCATTATTTGTGGAACTGCCCTGAAAATGACAGGCATGTTTACGAAAATCTAGGAAGGCATGCACACATTAGAAAGATGCTTAAAATAGCAATTTTAGCTATAAATATTTGTAAACGATACCATGATTTTAAAATTTTAATAAATATCTTTGTCATCTTTTCGAAACCTATGTAGATGAAAGGGGAGAGAACAAGTCTAGAACAATTTTCACATGAATTGTATAGATAAAAGCCATAAAGTACCATAATTGAAATTCAAAGCCAAATTTAGATGTCCAATTTGTGCATATTTCCGACGAACGTAAATGCATTTAATGGAATCATTAATATTTATTTATGCCTTCATATAATTAAATGCTGTTGCTAATTTTAAACATAATGGAAATCATTGAAAGATCTTTTTGTGCCTTCTGAACATAAAATAATAATAAAAAATTTTTTTTCAAAAATTGAATGAAACAGCATATAGAGCAATAAATGTGTAAATATATATGGACGCCCACATAGTATTAAGATTTACGAAGAACTTCTAAATTCTGCACGCAAAATGTTTGTCCTATCATGGCTTTGTGTCAAGGTTAGCCAAATTGTGGTTAATAGTATACAGCTGCTGTGGTATAGATCACCACCATCGTTTATCATTCACAATGATAGATATGTTTAATAGTGTTATAGGTCTGAATAATTGAATGTTTTAGACATTTTCTTCACGTATTGCCCAAATGTTGGTCCTCTTACATTAGAATACAAAAGGCAATTTTCATTGTAATCCATATTGTATTATGGATGTAACTGGCTTCACTATGGTGTATCCTGGTAGTTTTAAATTCTCTGTAGAAATGCCTTAGCGGTGTTGAAATGACAAAGGTCATATACCCGCATTAGGGAATAAAGATACATTATTAATATTGCACGAGTGGAATTGTCAATTATTTATTATAGTCATAATTTTAAATTGCACTTACAAATCTCATAAATAAATATAACTATAATTCTTTCCTTTTTAAGATTTATATATAATCTATCTTGAAACTTATCATTTTTCAAATATAATCCTATTGACTGATGTAAACAATTGCAGTCTTATGATATACAACATTTTTAATTCAGTTGATAATTGATTGAGAAGCGACTGTCAAAATATGTAACACTTCTTTTAGAGAAAAATTGATTGTATAGTTTTGACAATTGTAATAATTTATTATTTATGTCAAGCTATATTATTATTATAACAATTTTAAATGAATAACAACTTCCAATATATATAATGACTGCTTTCTAATTCTATACGACGATTTTTTCCAACACATTATACATGACATCTGAAAATCTGTGCGAACTAAAAAAAAATTACAAGTAAATTTAAAGACTGCCTAATAATTAAAAAATACATTTTATTTTAGGAAAGCATCTCTTTTAAGCAACCTTTTTCTATAAAACTATAGCTTATATAGAAAACAAGGATCAGAAAAAACAGGATTGTGCCTCATGTAAAAATTATTCGATTTTTTTATATTTGCTACGAAGAATTATGAATTCAGAGGAATTATGTTTGATTACTAAAATAAATTTTCAAATTTAGCATTTTAAAGTATCCAAGTTAAACCACCAAGTTTAATAAAGTAATGTAAATATTATTTATTAAGTGGGAATAACAATAAATGATTCACTAACGGTAAGAGGAAGATTTTGTCATACGAATTATTTACAGGTGTGAGTATCTTGTAAAGGAAGGCATGAAAAATTAGCACCAGGCAATCTGACTGCCGCCCATATGAGCTGTCTCATCAGACATCGAATCTCTTTATTTCTGGAAGAAGATATTTGCAATGCACATTTAAATGGATTTGAATCTTCATCCTTCACAAGTTACAATGGAACATGAATTGGGCGGAAACAAAAAAACATCAATTTCAATAAACATTCCGTATATGTTGGAAATAATGTTCTACTTCTCAATATAATCATTTTATTTTTTAATTCATTGTAATGTTGTTATATAAATAAACTAATTGTAATTTAATTCACAGAAGAATGAAATTTATAGATTTAGAATATTTGAATTTAGTTACAAAAGTTTAATACAATAAAATCATATTTAATAATTTAAATAACTAAACATGATATATAATTAATTGCCAATTATATAGTTAAACATAAATTTCTATGTCTAATTTTCCTTAATAATACTTTCTGAAAGGTCTCTGATTTTTTTATAAAACAATTCAATCCACTCATAATATTTCCAAAATGTTAAACATTTTATAGAAAATTTATCACACAGGCCATTGAGATATAATGGAGTTTATAACTATATCTAGTTAATTGGACCTAAGCAAATGAGACTCAGACGTTAGTAAAATACAATAACTATTTCATTATGAAGGATATTATTATACATTAAACTATTTTTTATCTTTCTATAGCTACATTAGTTACAATAACGTTCTGAAGTGCTCTTGCGTTTGTGCCTTTTATCAATTTGCTTTGTTAGACAAAGGAAAAAAAATCCAAATTCAGCTCCGTTTGTTGAAAATATCGATGAATTAATTGAGGTAAAAATGATACTTAGATAGCATAAAATGGTAGATAAAAGTTTTTTATGAATCGGATAAAAAGAAAAGCTTTGTTAAATACTGAAAAATCGTTTTATTTGATGTGAAAATGGGTACAAAGCAGCATAAAAGTTAATTAATAGTTAAACAGTACTGTCAATTTTCTAGCTAATTGAACACAATAGACCTATTCAGGCAGATACCCGAGAGGGTGCAGGTGGGATTGAGACATCCCAAGCTTATATGTTAAAATGTATGATTGTGTTCAAACTTATGGCCACTTGTCATTTAGGCCCAATTGTTATTTGTTTAATGTTTAGAACTAACATATATAACCATCTTTTTTCTTTGTTAGCATGGATGTCAGTATTTATTTCAATTCATTAAAAATACTTTAATTAGCAGGAATATAGCATTAAACAAGGACTTTTATTGATAAAATGGCAAACAATTTTTTTTATTTAATTAACTAAGTTTGAGGTGATTGCAAAAACTACTTCGTAAGTTTTAATTATTTTTTTACATCAGCATGTCTATGAACACTACAACAAATAACGTGAACCACGAAAATCGCCAAATCGGCTTAAAACTTAATTGATAATTTTTTAATGAATAATGATTCAATTTCAAAAACAAAAAAATCAGTTGGTCTAGGTTTTGTATTAGAAGTATCCTTGCCAATTTTGGAGAAATTTGGATCTAAATTGTGGCCTCTTAAAGACGCTTATAAATTTACACACTAACTTTGAGAAATATACACTCAAGAGCCAAAACATTATGACCACCTGTTAATAACGAGTTGGCCCACCTTTGGCGCGCAATACAGCTTCAACCCGCCTTGGCAAGGATGCCACAAGTCCTTGATAGAAGGCCGGAGACAGATTGTACCAGATGTTTAAGCAACGGTCACGCAAATCCGAGATATTGCGAATTGGTGGTCTTTGAACTCTGAGCTGCCATCCCAGGACATCCCAAATGTGTTCTATCGGATTGGGATCCGGGAGTTAGGCGGCCAGGACATTAACTGGAATTCAGCATCAAGTTCCTGGAAGCAACCCAACACAATTTTCGCCTTGTGAAAAGGGCATTGTCCTGTTGGAACATTTCATTTCCAGCTGGAAAAACTGGTCCACAATGACGTTCTGATACCCTGTAGCATTCATGGTCTGCTCTACCACAACCACGGGTCCCAGAGACGCCCAAGGGAACGTCCCCCAAAGCATAATATCGCCACCACCGGCCTGTGTATGGCCTACTGTACATTGAAAGAGCAACTGTTCGCTTGGAAGACGAAGTATCCTGACACAGCCATCGGCGTGATGAATGACAAACCGTGATTCATCTGACCAGGTAACTCTCTCCCACTGATCCATGGACCAGTCACGATGTTCCCGGCCCAGCGCAGGCGCAGTTGGCGATGACGCTTGGTCAGCAAGGGCACACTAGTGGGACGTTTGCTGCTTAGCCCCATATCCAACCGTGTCCGCTGAACAGTGTGCTCCGATACTATTCTACTTGGCCCTGTATTGTTTTTGGGCTGTCAGCTGAGCCCCTGTCTGGCTCCGGTTTTGCTTCACCATGCGAGACAGTCTCCGACGACCCTTTTCTTTGATAGCGTGTGGACGTCCAACCCCATGTCGTCTACTTCTGGTTTTACCGTCATTCATCCACTTTGCATAAGTACTAACAACTGTAGGTAGCGAACAACCCACGAGTCGTGCAGTTTCAGAAATACTTGTTCCGAGCCTTCGAGCCATTACAATCTGCCCTCTATCAAAGTCGCTTAGATCCGCAGCCTTTCCCATCACACACAGAAGTAAGTGAAAGAATGATTCTTCAGACTCTCCAGCAGCAGTTAAATACCACTTCCACCTAATCACGTGCCTTTTCACGTCATTCAGGTGAGTTCATTGCAAAATGTAGGGGTGGTCATAATGTTTTGGCTCTTGAGTGTATGTTGATTTCATGGAATTTGTGTTTTTCTTATCATTGTTAGTTTTATGATCGCTCTTGAATTCGTCGATTGAGACGGAATTTTCTTGGTTTAGTTTGTGTTTTAAAGAGAAAATAAGAATGAATTTTAATTTATAATTTTTTTTATGTAAGTTTTTTTTTAAATTAATATTTTATTTTTATTTATTTATTAATTTTTTTGCTAAACTTCTCAGTTTTAATGTTCTCTTTCTTAAGTATTTGAGCCAAATTAGTACAATGTAAAAATTATTAATAAAGTAATTAATATGTGGAATTTCAATTTCAGACACGTTTTCTATTACCTATAATTTAATATGACCTATTGAGCTCTTAAAAACATTCAAACGCTTTATTTTGTAAATAAAATTATAAGACAAAATCCTGGATGATCGCCTGGATTCATTCATTATTATGTAATATGTGTTAAAAGAGCGAATTGTTTAAAAATTAATTAAGAGGGTTTTATTGATTAAAAATATGTGATAAATTCTTCTCAATACACTAATAATACAAGTGAATGAACAATTTTGAATATTATTATTGATTATTAATATTTTTATTAATGAATTCGAATTGCTGATTGAAGTTTTAATTGCTCTAATGTAACATTTTTTTTTTTTTAATTTCTGATACTTCTATAATTAATTGCATTATTATTTAGTTATTATTAATTACTACTTATTATTATTTATTACTATTGCTACTATTATTTACTATTACTAGGTTATAATTTTTTTAAATTCAAGGAATCAGAAAAATCATTCTTTTCTCTAAAAAAAAAAAAATCTCTCTTTTCTCATAATGATATAAATAATAAAAATGGTTAAAACACATGATTAGATGAAAATAATTAATACATTCAATAAAACATATAAGAACAATTTTAACCATAAAGTAGTACTTCTGAATTTAATTATAAAATTTCAACGCAGTTTCAGTTAGACAAGAATTAGTCATAATAAAAATTATCATAAATTTATTTAATAAATTATGTTTCAATTTTTTAAAAAAGTTTAGCAAACTTAAATTTACTTGTTAAAAGAAACTAGACATTTCATATCATTAAAAATTGCTATCTTTCAAAATATTATACATTAATATTAATGAAACATGTGCACTAAAAAAATTTAATATCAACTAATTAATTAGGGTTTCAGAAGGCGGACAAAACTGATACAACTTAACATGAAGTAAAATGCAAGATATGTGCAGTAAAAATTATTACATTACTAATTACACTGAAGTGACAAAACTCATGGGATAACAATATGCAAATTTTCAGATGGCAGTAGCATCGCGTAGAACAGGTATAAATGCGCAGTGCTTTCGCAGAGCTTTCATTTCTGTTCAAGTTATTCATGTGAAGAGGTTTTGACGTGATGATGACCGCGCGACGGGAATTAACAGAATTTGAACTCGGAATGTTAGTTGGAGCTAGACGCATGGGTCATGCCATTTCGGAAATCGTTGGGGAATTCAACATTCCCAGATCCACTGTGTCAAGAGTGTGCCGAGAGTATGAAATTTCAGGCATAACATCCCACCATGGACAGCGCAGTGGTCGACCGCCTGCACTTAACGACCGAGACCGGCGACGTCTGCAAAGAGTCGTAAATTCTAACAGACAAGCAACACTGCGTCAAATAACCGCAGAAATCAGTGTGGGGACGTACAAGGGACTTGTCTGTTAGAACTGTGCGGAGAAATTTGGCTTTCTTGGGCTATTCCAGCAGAAGACCGACTCGAGTGCCTTTACTGACAGAACGACATCGCTTGCAGCGACTCTCGTGGGCACGTGAGCAATATCGGTTGGTCCCTAGATGAATGGAAAACCGTGGCCTGGTCCGATGAGTCACGATTTCAGTTGGTAAGAGCTGATGGTAGGGCTCGAGTGTGGGGCAGACCCCACGAAGCCATGGACCCAAACTGTCAGCAAGGCACTGTTCAAGCTGGTGGTGGCTCCGTAATGGTGTGGGCTGTTTTTCATGGAATGGACTTGGTCCTCTGGTGCGACTGGACCGAACATTGACTGGAAATGCTTATGTTCAGCTACTTGGAGATCACTTGCAGCCATTCATGGACTACATGTACCCAAATTTGTATGGTATCCAAAAACCCCATGGGATTTTTATGGATGGCAATGCGCCATGTCACCGGGCCACAACTGTTCGCGATTGGTTTGAAGAACATTCTGGACAATTCCAACGAATGATCTGGCCACCTAGATCGCCCGACATGAATCCCATCGAGCATTTTGGGACATCATCGAGAGGTCTGTTCGTGCCCAAAATCCTGCAGCATCAACGCTTTCACAATTATGGACGTCTATCGAGACAGCATGGCTCAATATTCCTGCAGAAGACTTCCAACGACTTGTTGAGTCCATGCCACGTGGAGTTGCTGCACTTCGGCGGACGAAAGGAGGTCCGACACGATATTAAGAGGTATCCCATGACTTTTGTCACTTCTGTGTAAGTATAATACTTCGATTCACATAAAATTGAAATATATAAAAATACTTTAAACTTTCATATAGAAATCAAATATTTTTTAATTTATATGATAATTATTGCATATTTCTGAACTTAATTTAAATAATTAGCTTTGATCCATTAAAAATAATTTTTTTTGTCAAAAAGTATTTTATATTCTTGCACATTTTCGCCAGTAAATTTTCTGACAATATTTTGTCTGATAATTTTAAAATTGCTTATAATACATTTTATAATTATTTGTACCCTATTTATTTTTATATTATTTATTCTTTATGACTTATTTATATTATTTATACTTTATAACACATTTATATTATTTATACTTTATAACACATTTATATTATTTATACTTTATAACACATTTATATTATTTATATTTTATAATTTGGCTAAATTATAACTTTAAATAGCAAATATATGTAAATGATTTAATGTCGAATAAAAATAATTTTAAATGATTTTCTCCCTTAAGACATAATTGATATTTATTGCAGATGCATAATTGCTTAAGCAGAAAAATTTAGCTTTTATAAAAAATTATCCTTTTGTATTTTAAAATATATGAACTGTAATAATTATTATTCATTAAATATTTTGTATAATAAAATATATGAACTGTAATAATTATTATTTATTAAATACCATTTTGTATAATAAAATATATGAACTGTAATAATTATTATTTATTAAATATAATTTTGTATAATAAATATATGAAATGTAATAATTATTATTTATTAAGTATCATTTTGTATAATAAAATATATGAACTGTAATAATTATTATTTATTAAATATAATTTGGTATAATAAAATATATGAACTGTAATAATTATTATTTATTAAATATCATTTTGTATAATAAAATATATGAACTGTAATAATTATTATTTATTAAATATCATTTTGTATAATAAATTATATGAAATTATAATAATTATTTATTAAATATTTTTGTATAATAAAATATATGAACTTAATTAATTATTTATTATTTTGTTAAATATCATTTTGTATAATAAAACATATGAACTGTTATAATTATTATTTATTAAATATAATTTTGTGTAATAAAATATATGAACTGTAATAATTATTATTTATTAAATATCATTTTGTATAATAAAATATATGAACGGTAATAATTATCCTTATTTATTAATATAATTTTGTATAATAAAAGATATGAAGGGTAATAATTTTCTCTATTTATTAATATTTTGTATAATAAAAAGATATGAACAGTAATAATTATCATTATTTATTAAATAGCATTCTGCATAACAAAAGATATGAACGTTAATAATTACTATTATTTATTAAAAAACTTTGTATAACAAAATGAACGGTAATGATTATCATTTATTAAATATCATTTTATATAATAAAATATATAAACGGTGATAATTATCATTATTTATTATATTTCATATTGTGTAATGAAATATATGAACAGCAATAATTAGCATTATTTATTGAATATCCTTTTGTATAATAAAAGATATGAACGGTAATAATTATCATTATTTATTAAATAACATTCTGCATAAAAAAGACATTAACGTTAATAATTACTTCTATTTATTAAATAGCATTCTGCATAATAAAAAAGACATGAACGTTAATAATTACTGTTATTTATTAAAAAATTTTGTGTAACAAAATGAACGGTAATGATTATCATTATTTACTAAATATCATTTTATATAATAAAATATATGAACGGTGATAATTATCATTATTTATTATATTTCATTTTGTATAATGAAACATATGAACAACAATAATAAGCACTATTTATTGAATATCCTTTTGTATAATAAAATATATGAACGGTAATAATTATCATTATTTATTAAATATCATTTTGTATCATAAAATATATAAACAGTATTTTTGTATTTTAAAGTATATGAAAAAATCCAATTACTTTCTTTTAAAAAAAGTCAATGTTTTTTATAACGTGCAAGTGGCTGCCTTAAAGACTCGCACAGTATGTATAATGTATAAAAAAATTTTTTATTCGTTATATAAATTTATTTTTAAAAAAAGGACTTCCTGACATCTGAATACTTCGAAGTTTTTTTTTAACACTTTGTTTCTTAAATGATTTGATTAATTGATCAATGTCCTAACATATATGCCTTGTACCATCTTTTTTTATTCTTAATTAATTAAAAATATTCACGGAAGAATTAATTTGTCGTGTTAACACCGTTAATTTATTAATAGAATCGTGACTTTTCTGTTGTTAACAGAAATTAACAAAGGATATAAATAAATAAATTAAATAAAAAGATTCAGCATGTCTTCCAAGGAAAAAAATTCCTAAATTATTTGTTTTTTTTTAATGTTTTTTTTTTTTTTTTTTTTTTGAACTGAATTGCAATTCATCGTCAAAACTTCAACTGAAATTATTCAAGTGAACCTTTTTGCTTCTCCGGAAAAAAAACCGGAGAAATTTTTTTATATTCAAGTGGGAAAAGTTTTGGATGAAAAAGTGGAAGTTTAGCTTTCTAATAACAAAAAGTACAAAAATTACCACTGTGGTTGTCATTATTTGATTAATAGTATTCTTTCCTAACTGGTTTCTCTGAAACATATCAAACCTTTTTGTAGCGTATTTCGAATCAAATCATTTAGATAAGAAAATTCAAGTCTGTGAAAAAAAAAAAAAAAAAAAAAAGCATCGTTGATTTATAAAAACGTGTTTTTCTTTGAAAAAAAATTCTTAACTTTTTATCAATAATCTTAACATTAATACTCGAGAACATTTATTCGTTTATTTCGAATGGAATAAAATAGGCTATGAACTAAATATTTTGCTATAAATAAAAATCCCTTTGGCGAATTTCTCTACACTTTTTTTTTTTTTAATTATAAATACTTCTTCTTCTATCATACATCATCTATAATTATTTAAACTTATAATTATTTAAAATTCAAGTCTGCGAAAAAAAAAAAAAAAAAAAAAAAAAGAATCGTTGATTTAAAAACATGTATTTCTTTGAAAAATTCTTAATTTTTTAAAAATAATACACGAGAAATTTTATTCCTGTATTTCGAATAGAATAAAACAGGCTATGAACTAAATATTTTACTATAAATAAAAATCACTTTTTAAATTCCTTTTATAATTAAAAAAAAATTCTATAAATGCTTTTTTCTCTCATACATCACCTATAATTATTTAAACTTATAATTATTTAAAATTCAAGTCTGCGAAAAATTAAAAAAAAAAGAATTGTTGATTTATAAAAAGGTGTATTTCTTTAAAAAAAAATTCTTAATTTTTTTTATCAATAATCTTAACAATATACTTGAGAACATTTATTTTATTTCGAATAGAATAAAACAGGCTATGAACTAAATGCTTTGCTATAAATAAAAATCATTTTGGTGAATTTTTTTATTGTTTAAAAAAAAAATTATGAATGCTTCTTCTCTCATACATCATCTATAATTATTTACACTTAAGAAAAATTTTGATTTCTCATATGAAGCATTTTTATTCATATGAAGTTTCTCTACATATTTTTTTCTTATTATGTATTTAAAGTTCATTTTTAAGAACCGTTAAAACTTCAATGCATTCAATGCATCATCTATCTACACAACATGTGAAGTAAATTAAATTGTATTTTCAATACCAACAATATTATTTTTTTGAAAGCAATACAATATGCAATTATGAGTTTCCTAATGATGCTCTACTGAGAACATAGATTTCCTCTCATATTTTCTGTATACTTTATAAACAGTTATAAATTGGTAAATAGATGTTATGAGACACATAGCAGAAATTATATAACATAAAATTATTGTTGCTTTATCATTATACCATTGTATCTCGAATACGTCCAATTTCTTATATGATTGTAATACATTTTTTATATTTCCAATGGCGGGGAGTATGCACAAATAAACAAATACATCAAAGAAATAACAAAAAAATTGGATTCCACTGGTATTCTCCAGTGATCTACGGTAACGAGCAGGGTTATTTCCTTGCTCGGAAGGACAATAAATTGTTTCAACCAAATTATTCTGGAATGTCGTACTATTTTGTAAAACTATATATAAATAAGTAATATATAAAAAAAAATAAGTCAATTCCTACTTTTTTTTCATAATATTGCAGAAAGTCCTTTATAAATAATTTTCATTCATTTTTTTAAGTTTATCTGGCGCCATCTATTGGTAGATATATGCAACCTAAATCTAAAAAAAACTAAAATTAATTAATTAAATTTAATTACTGAATTAATATTTGAAAAAACTGTATTAACATCAAATGTCATCCCCTACGAGTTAAAAAAAAATTATTTGAACTCAAGTGGATGAATAAAAAGTATTTTAATAAGATTGAAAATTTGAACAAGATATATATAGGGAGAGTGTGAGCTAATAGAAGGAATTGAAAAACATTATGAAGATGAGGACCTTTTCAGAACTATGGGAGAGAATAAAGAATAAGAGTTGGAGTGAAACAGAGCTAGATACAATACCAGACAAGCCTCGCTGAAATGCATTAGCTCTTTACAGACTTATAACAGGACATGGCTGTCTGGGTGAACACTTATATCGTACAGATGCATATGACCATCCCTACTATCGTCTTTGTGGCTTGAAAGAGCCTATGAATAGAAAACACCTGCAATGTTGCAAGACTCTATAAAAATCTGACTGCGAGATTGTAAGATATTGGCGTGCCAGAGAGTTCTTGGGGCGTCTTCGGTTTTTACTTCTTCTACTATGTTTTGATTGTAATACATAAAAAATAAAGTTTAATTTAAATGAAAATATTTTTAACCAATTCAAATTATTTGCAAACATTCAGATATTTATTGAAAAAAAAAAAAAAATTTATTTTATTTAAAAATTCGTATAATTTTTCAAATTAATAATTTACAGTGTTATATTAACACTGTATAAATTTCCTAAAATAAATTTGATTAAATGAATGCAAATTTTCGGATCATAATTTAAATAATGCTACTTTACTGACAATTTTTTTTTCTTTCTAATGCAGCTGGCAAACACAGACAGCTTGGTGTTTGAGGCCTTAAGGCAAGTGCTGCACAGACGTACTCACTTTGCATTACCCAGGGGCGCGTGTAACTTGAAGATAAGCCACGGACGCGGAGTAACACTGCCCCCGCGACGCTCTGCGATCCTATTAGACCGGGACCTACTTTTAAAGTGGATTCCGAACCACTACAAACAACCATCGCACCGCCGGGACTCGAACCCGAAACCTGTGGTACCGAGCGCCAGAGCGCTAGCCACTCGGCCATTCAGGCCCTACTTTACTGACAATGAAGAAAGGGATTGATAAGGGTTGCTCTAACAAGAAAAATGCATTGTTTGAACAACATCCTGTTGACAAATTAATGAAATGTCAACGGGAAGTTATTATTCTCCTATCTCGTCAAAATTGACACATAATTATTGATTACACCGATAATCATTATTTTTTGTCATTAACTTGTTGACTCGCACATAATTGTCTTTGCTGGATAAACTAATTTTCTTTCATTATGAGTAAAATTTTCTAAAATATTCTTCGTCATGTGTTTTCTGTATCATTCATTTTCAATTATAATAATGAAATGGAATTTAGCAAAAGATTAAAATCATCAGTGAAAATAATTTTCAGTAGTTTATATTTTAAGAAATGAAAGGAGGCTTGAAACATAAATGAGTTGAAAATGTAATTGATGAAATATAAAAAGGCTGTTTTAGAAAAAGAAAAAATAATAATCAACAAAGTTTAATGCAAATTATATAAAATTTCATATATTAACCATGAATCTGAGAAATTTAAAATGAGATAAAAATCTGAAGACTTCAAACTTTAATACATCTTTTATTCTATAATTAGTCACATTTTAATTTCTTAATGGCTGCGTTAAAATGTCGTAGAGCATTTTCTTAAAAATTGGTTCCAGGAAAAATTATCTTACTTTTTAATAGAAATTAATTTCTCTAATGATTTTCTAACAATTAAGGAGAGGTAATGACTTGTGTAGTTGTGTTGGTTCGAGGGGGCTCCACGTTCGGGCGCCAGATTGCATTGTTATCAGTTGTGCAGCTGGATTATAACTGGATGGGAATGGGTTCAGACTTGAAACATAAGGATAAACCAGATTAATAATAAGTCAGATTTGAGAATATCCAGATTGGTTTACACGCTTAGAAATACCACATAAACACACAATTAGAGATATACAATATTTAATTCATTTAAATACATAATTAAAGATTCGTCAAAGGATTCCACTTCTAAGCCGAAAATAAAGATATCCAGGTTTACACGGATGCGTGGAATATACTTCCTCCCGGATGAGAGTCTGTAGTCCAACTTATATGCAGGTTGTGTTGAATATATTTTCTCTCCGGATGAGAGATTATAAACTAAACGTTTCTCAGCAGAAACGCATGATTGCGCTATACTAAACCTTTTTCAGCGGCAGCGCCGTACTTCCTTTCGGGGAGAGTCTCGAGGCCTATTGACCATTTCTCCTGTACGCCACTGGGGCGCTCTTGCCAGTGTGGGGGAAGAAACACGGTTACACTTGGAAAATGCAGTTCGAGGTGGGACTCGGTAGATTAGTAGTACACCTGAAGGGTGTCCACACCTATGAATACTAATTCAGTTGTGTCAGTTAATTGTGAAAAAAAAAGCCTTCAAATCTTCAAGCGGTCTTCTTTCTTCTTCTTTCAAAGGCCTTTACTTTGAGTAGCAGTGGTTTTTTTGAATAGGTCATTGTTCGATCTTGCCTTAGAGCAACTCTAGACGCCAGCCGGTTTGTTGCACTATCTGAGGTTGAGCTGTTAATTTTAGTTGCGATTCCTTTATTTAATTTGAAAAATTATACGAATTTTTAAATAAAATTAACAAGTTACAACTATTTTTAATTAAATTAAATTAATCTTTTATTAATAAAAAAAATGTTCATTTCATGAAACTTGAGTTAAAAATGTTTTATTTTTAAACAGTTAAATAATTTCAATCGCATTATGCACTAGAATAAAGAGACTTTTCAATAGAATTCTGTTGATTCATAAGTCATAAAAATTTGTTTATTTATTAATTTTGATTTTTATATATGAACTAGAATGATAAATGTCTTAAAAAATTTGGAAACAAATAAAATTTTGAAATCTTGCAGAGTTAATAAAAAATCATTGGTCACACGAACAATGCTCTTCTGCAATCTATTTCATCACAAAGCTTAGAAGCGTACCAGGCATACTGGATCAATTTATTAAATACTGCCGATAACAGTTGATGATGAACTATTGATTGTCACGGAATTGATTTTTTTTTTCTTATGTTCAATCAGATAAGTGCAATTTTGTATGCGTTTTGTTATATTTCTTGCCTGCCTATAAAAATAGAACATCACAAGGTGGGAACTAGGTGAAGGCATTTTGAAAGAATTACTTTAATTGTACAAGTCGGTGACTTCTCGTCATCCCGTTAGATTTCATCACATAAATCATTATTTGTTTGTCCATTCCTGGTATCAAGAAGTAAAAGAAATTATTCTTTCCCCCAAAAAGGTTTAAAACAATTGTTAAGAAACTTGATGTATAATCCAATCGAAATTTACCGATTTTGATGACAGTATAATGACAAATTTATAATTTGTGCATATTAATATTTTTGATTTCGAAGTCCAAAGTTACCAATTGCTACTTGTAAACAAACAAATACTTGAAATAGCTATTTCTCAAGAAGAGTGAAATCTATAAATATATAATTTCTAATAATAATAATAATAATAATAATAATTACAATTACACGAAAACAGGCTCAAACCCTGACAGACCAGTTGAGTATCCTACTACACTAGCTATACAACCGCTGCTCAAAGGTAAACAGTTTCTAGTGCATAAGTGAATGGCCATTGTGCTTTAGTATTTGTAGGACTAGACACCCTTTTTAGGTATATTATTAGCCTATCGAGTCCCATCCTGGTCTGAATTTCCCAAGTTGTGCCCTCTCTCGTGTAAGACGAGATTGAGTGGGGTTATGCGTTTGGCAAAAACTGCAAATTCCATATTAAAAATAACAGAAGAATTATAAAATTTTACTAATTTGCTAAATAGAAAGATTTTTATTTTCAACGTTTAATTTGAAACAAGCATATTTTATCAAAATGAATTAAATTCACCACATTTCATTGACGAGTTTTAGATACAAAAGTTTCAAAACATTCAATATTTATGTTCAGAATATTTGAAGAAATATTCTGACCATAAATATTGTCAAATTGTTATTTTCTTAACTTGATTTTGATAATCATAGATTGTATTAATATTTAACAATTTTTTTCCTTTAATCAACAAAGTAAATTTGTCTGATTCTTATTTTTAAGTTCATCCATATGGAATAGACATAAAAAGAAAAACATTATAAACTATCTCAAATATTATCGAAAAATTTTTTTCGGGCGCATAACCATCAATTATAGAATATTATTATGCCACAAGGGATATTTTATACAGTAGAAAAAGACTAAATGAAATTATTTGATTAAGAAATTAAATTAATTTATCTTATTTCACTGTTTACACAATTGATAAATATTTACCCCTACCAGATAAACTATTCAAAATGAGAAATGCCTTACGAATTAATTAAATTTAGTATTAAATTAGAGAAATAGTTTTCCAAATAGTATGAGGAATTAGTTTAGATTTGATATAAATATGTACATTAATTTAATCTTTATGCATACAAGCCTTTTAAGAAAAAAATTTAAATGAAAGAAAACTCATGATAAGGAAACAATTAAATTGGGCAATACATAAATTAACATAGTAACCAGCTCATAGTAGAATCTGTATAATTTTATGTGACATAATATTTTTGTACAAAAATAGGATTTATAATTAAAACAATACATCTAAGCAAAAGTTAGTAGTATACATTTGATGCTTTAAGTTACAGAAGACTACATGAATGAACTGTAAAACATTTCAAAGCTATTAGAAATGTATTGGCTTGTTAAATGCCAATTTGTAAACACATATTTTGCAAAAGCGTTAAAAAGTGGATTAGATGGTATAACGGTGAAAAAAATGTCATTTGAAAAAATCAATACCATTAATAAACATAAACTCTTTCTTGGTTAAAAACTTCAGCAGAAATACCACATAAGAGATGTGTAGTGCAAGTATCTTTGAAAACAGCTATCCATAATATCCAATATAATAATATTCCAATTTTTTTTTTTAAATAGAAAGTATTAGGGTTATTTTGATATATTTAATACTGAATGTTTAAAACACGTTAAACTGAGTTAAAATTATGTAATAGTATTTAGTAATATTTTAAATGTCTTACTATTAAAATTAAAAAAAATAAATTTTTGGTAAAAAACATATATTGATTTCGAAACATTAAAGAAAAATCAAACAGATTGTTATCACACGATCAAAATTAAGTAAATCTGTACAAACATTACGCAGTATATGTAAAAAATAATGCGATATCAGAATATAATATGCAAATTAATGGGGATGCTGTCATTTGACTTCAACACAAAACCTAAAATTAGCTTTAAAAACGTCTGCAGTTTGTGAAAGAAGAAAATATATGGTGAAATTTCAAGATTGCCTAGTTTTATATATGAATGCATCATTTATATGAGGAATTACTATGATGAGCCATTGAGCGAATAGAATCTGACAGAATCAATACTATGAATGTGAGCCCTTCTGTAATACATATATTCTGGAATGCATTAATATGAACAGAATCAGTTTCTACAAACTATAACCTAATATAATAACTGAAGGGTGTAACTGAAGAAAACCTAGAGTTAAAAGTGCCGCAGATGATCTCTATGAAACATGTAACTACGATGAGACACAGTACCGTTAAACCAACCCTCCTCAGATCTTTATTTGTAGCAGCCACTGGAAGACTGTATCTAAATCAATTGAGCTGGTAGGCCCCCTCAAAGAAGGTTGTATACAAGACGAAAGTATATTGTGTGCCCTCTCATACTAAACTACTTGAATGAAGGATTTAATTGAACATATACACATGCCAATTAAAGTTTAGGCCAAGAAAATTTGCTCTCTTTACAGTTTAGAGGAGATTTTGTTTTCAAAGTGACTCGAGAAGATTGTTGGTCTGCCGGAACTAAGAATCTGCTATTAGCTTAGTAAAATGTCTGAAAGACATAAATTTATGCATGGGACCCAACAAATGTGTGTATTTCATAGATATGAAGACACATATTTGTATACCGCTCCGCATATACATAGTTGTGAGCTAGTATCTTTTTTGGATATTCGCAATTACCTACATATCGTCCTGAGGAACTCTTTTACTGCTATATTGGAACGACATCACAGATCAAATTTTCCGTCTTTTCGCTTCGAAAAGTTGGGGATTCTTTCATCCTACAAGGTTAGACTACACAAAAACTCGATTAATGGGAAATAACATCGTGGGTAGACTATTGTACGTTTGATGTGTTCCCTTGCCTTGAATTCTATTGGTATATTTGAGATGCTCTATGAAGATATTTTATTTGCACTTAACACGTTTTCTGCAACTTTTCAGTGTTTCCAAACCGATATGACACATAAATGGTAAATAAAAAGTATCATCTTTTACAAGAAATATCATGGTTATTCCAGTATTGCGATTCCACGAGTAAATGAAATTCTCAGTTTAATCACCACTGAATCTGCGGATAAGTGAACTATCTGTGAACATAAAATAAAGAATTAAAACGAAACTTCACCCCCTCCACTTTTTTTGAAATTAAAGAGCGAAAGTTTTTTTTTTCACTCGAAAATAAGTTTCACCCTTCTGAAGATGAGTATGTCATTCAATCACGTTACTTTTCCTTCTCTATTGCTTTCTTTAAATTAAATTACTCGCTGCAGAGGATTCACTTATTTATCTGGAGTAATTTTTTTTTTTTTTTCTTTCTATCGATTTTATTCTTAATTTACGATTATTAGTTTAATTATAAAATTTTATTAAACCATTTGCTCACCTTATATAATTAAATAACATAATTAAATTCAACAATTTATTTATTTCTTAAAATTTCCCTAAAATAATTTATTAAATAAGTAAACGAAGGTATGGTAAATAAATTCCCTGGATTTTTGATTGATTTTTGATTTTTGTCTATTTTCAAGATAAAAAATTAGCCCATTGATTTTCTTTGGGGCCTAATTTGTAAAATACTATGTGATTAATATTTTTTTTATTTCATTTTAATTAATAGATTTTACAAAATCATAATTTTTTTCCTTAATTTGCTTTGTATATGGTAAAGGCATGGTATGTGGTACATGGTAAAAAAAGTATGGGAAACAAATTTCCTTGGTACTGCTTTTACTTGACAGATACTATGTTTTTTATGAGTTTCGATTTCGTCTCTTTTCATGATAAAAAATAAGCTTTTTGTTTTTTAGGGGCATAATTTGTAAAATACTGTGTGATTAATACTTTTTATTTCATTTTAAGAAATGGATTTTTCAAAATCATAATTTTTTTCCTTAATTTTTGAGTATATAGTAAAATGTATGGTTTATGATATATAGTAAAAAAAAGGTATGGGAAACGAATTTCACTGATACTCCTATCATTTGGCAGATACTATGTTCTTAGATGCGTTTCGATTTTGTCTATTTTAAAGACAGAAATAAGTCTATTGTTTTTATTAGGGGCCTAATTTGTAAAAATACTATGGGATTAATATTTTTTATTTCATTTTTAATCAATAGATTTTTCAAAATCATACATTTTTTCCTTAATTTTTTTTGGGTATATGGTAAAAAAGATTATGGGAAACAAATTTTCCCAGTACTCCTATTACTTGGTAGATAATATGTTTTTTGATGCGTTCCAATTTTGTCAATTTTCACGACAGAAAATAAGTCTATTGTTTTTTTAAGGGCCTAATTTGTGAAATATTATGTGATTAATATTTTTTATTTCATTTTAATCAATTGATTTTCCAAAATCATAATTTTTTCTTAATGTTTTGAAACCAGTGTACTTTCATATTCATTCTTAAATAGATTACATAACACAATCCTTTCAAAAAGTTACGAAACTTTGGTAGCAGTAAC
Organism: Caerostris extrusa; assembly: GCA_021605095.1. Taxonomy (NCBI): domain Eukaryota; kingdom Metazoa; phylum Arthropoda; class Arachnida; order Araneae; family Araneidae; genus Caerostris; species Caerostris extrusa. The sequence continues at coordinate 44,015 of BPLR01007909.1, forward strand.
AGCTTACCTAAGACACGGATCAATAAAATGAAAAGCAAAAAAATATTTGCAGAAAAATGGAATATTTCTTTAAAACTCTGAAAAGAATTTTTAAAAGAGTTATTTGTTAAGTCAAGTATCACTTAAAGCAACATATAGAATTTGAAAAGTTAAAAAATGGTTAAAATATATTTATTATTTTAATAATATATTACAAAATGAATGCAAGTTCTTTGAATTTATTTCATATTCATCGTATTTATTATTGATGCTTATGTAACTTAGTAAAGAAAGTGTTTTTAAAAGTTTATTATTAAATTTTCAGTACAGAAATTTATTTTTTATTGTATGTTATTTTATATTTAGTTTAAATAGTGAAATAGCTTCATAATTTTCAATATTATTTAAAATATTACAAATTTTTGATTGTGTATTTAATTGCTGTCTGAAGTAGAATACTTGACTAAAGCTTTAAATAATCATCTAATAGTCATTCAGTAAAAAATTGCTGCACATTTTAACTAAATTGTTTTTTTTTTCCTACTTTACGTTAAAATCTGTTTGTCGATACTCCCATTCCATTTTTAATTATATATTATAAAATGAATGAAAATTCTTTAGATTTTTTTTTCTTATTTATTGTATTTATTATTGATGCTTATTCAACTGAATAAAGAAAGCGTTTTTGAAAGTTTATTAAATTTTTCAGAACAGAAATAAATATTTTATTTGCATACCATTTTATGTTTAAATAATTTTTGCTTATAATAATAATTAATTATGGTGATCACATATAAAATTATTTTCTTAAAAATTTATTTATAATTTTATTTATAAATGTATCAATGGGATGAAATAGCTTCATAATTTTCAATATTATTTTAAATACTACATATTTTTGATTTTATATTTAATTCCTGTCCTAATTGCTTGTTACTTCCCTAAAGCGTTATCTGGCCTTTGGTACCATAGACTTCAGGTTCGAATCCTGGCTTTGGTATGGATGTTGATATGGTTAGTAATTCGGAATCCAAGTTAAACTGTTGGTCCCGGTCTAATTTGTCCAAAGGATGAACAAACTGACCGTAGAGCGACAAATCAAATTAACCAAACCAAACCAAATCACTAAAACTTTACATAATCATCCAAAAATCATTTTAATAATCATAATAATTATTTTCTTTTGAAATTCCAGATGTCTTTTTAAGCGCAATAGAAAACATTTCTTCTTAAACATCTTAAATAAATTCCTTTTTTTCAAACTTTACATTAAAATATGCTTGTCAATACTCCCTTCCACAATTAATTAAAAAGTAAATGAATAGTTGTTATGCACTGTATACTCAAAACCGCTTTAATATTTTAATTCAAACGAAAAATATTTTCATTAATATGTTTTGTCAATTTATCTCCCATTCAATTTGCAATTTACTTCAATTAATATATTTTCCCAATGAAATATTTGATGAATCGTTAAAAAAAAAAAAAACTAAAGGGAATTATTTTGATGCATAAATTGGGATAAATCTATAATAATTGTTTGACGATAAACAAAGAATTAATTATATCAAAGGTTGACGAGAGGATGTAATTAATTATTATTTCTCTAATGATCGGTTTTATCCTGCTCCCATTTAATATAAGAATCAACTTGACTGATCTGGGGACTGAAGCATTTTATTTCTATGCAGATTTTTTATAATTTATTTGTGCTTTTACTTAAATAACACTTTTAGTCTTGGCATTTGAAAGCAATTATAATTAAAATGTCCTCAACAAGATTCATTCTTTCTTTAATTCATCATTGATGATTGATATCTCTAAGAAAAAGTTTTATATATACTTATAGGCACACAAGAAACTATGAATAGCAAATGTTATCTCATGGCTTGCTGTACTTACATCAGATTATGTTTTTGACACGTTTTTGTTTCTGGCATCATCATTGCCTTTTTTGTAGTTTGGTATTGCTATAGCTTCCAAACTTATATTTCAGAAACTCAAAACTCCTTTTTGTTATATATACGTTTTCCTTTAAGCAACGAATATAAGTCATGAATTAAATTTCCAATGTATTAAAAACCGGTTCACTATTATTATTTTTACTTATTTATGCATAGTGTAAATGTATTCATATGTATTAATCAAGAAAATTTAAAATTTCTTGTCCTTTTCTTGACAAAGTGCATTACACCTCAAGGAAATTACATAAATAAAAATTATGTCTAGCAACAATTTTTGTAAGTTGGAGAAACTAGGTTTATTAATAGATATCTTAAATTTTACAACTAATTCTAGATTTAAATATATAATTAATTAAATTTTTCATAGACGATGAAGAGGATTGATTATAATATCTTTTATTTGATTGCTATTATAATAACTTTTAATTTATTTATAAAAAATGCTATGCGAGTTTCATATTGAATTGCATGATTATATAATATCTGTAAAAAAAAAAAAAAAAAAAAATTAGTATTCATAATATATGTGGAATTAAAATATAAATTTCTTCAAATCATTTAAAAGAAAACATGTGAAATGATCAACATTCTCCGTACGAAACGTAGTAGTTTTAAAATGTGATCATATCATGATAGTTTGCTTAAATTTTCTCGTAATCAAAGCATAGCATTGTCAAAGCTATTGGTATCTAGACATTTTGAAGTGAGTGTATATTTAGAGTTTTTAATATATCATATTTCAAAACAAATAACTATTTCATATTTTTAATTACCTTTAATCATTTTACAAATTTCAAAAAGTTATTTAACTTTAAAAATAAAGGTCGATAAAGAATATCTACTGACTCTGCAACAACAAAATACATGGTGGTTATCCAGAGCAATACTGGTTATTTTGAACGAGACCATGACATTTTTAGGTAGCCTATCTCACAAAAATATCCAATTAAAAAAATAGAACAATCCATTGTCATACTTCAAATAATAATAATAATCTTTGAAAAATCAAAATATCTTACAGTAGTGCACGATCTTGTGCAATATGTCTCAGATATTCGCTATATGGTTGCGAATACTCGAGACAGTTCCCAAATCTCTTTTGATGGTTGGTTATTCCTTCCTTAATAATAATAATAATCTTTCGTCGGCGTCACTTAAAATTTTTAACATAAACCTTCATTGTAAAAATGTGAAAACTAAAGTACTTTTTCAATGTTGACTTACAAATTAAGTATTTGTTTATAAAGCGATGGATTATTAATTATCGATGGATTACTCCCTCGGAAGTCAGATGTCAGAATTTAAAGTAATACATGGAGGTACATCCTAATAAAGATAATAAAAACTTAAAAATTCAATCTTGCTACTTATTTGAGCTTACCATGCTTAATTTTTTAAGTAAATGGTTTCAACTGAAATAATTATGTTGGACAAAATTTAAAAATAGTTTTTATTTATTGAAAATGGTTTGACAAATATAATTACGATCAAGATCTCGTTAAAAACATTTTAAATTTAACTAAATAAATAAAAATTAATCCTCAAAATAATATTTATTTTTTGCACATAGTGCATTTAGTGAAATATGATACAGAAAATTGTAAAAAAAAAAAAAAAAAAAAACATTTAGTGTTTTATTAATTACTTAGAAGTTTGAATTATTTTTCTAATTTAAAAGTTTCTAAGCATATATTTATAGCTGACAAATTTCCCATAATAAATTAAATATTAAAAAAAGAAATGAGTATGGAAATAAATTCTACAGAAAAAAATATTTTTTTTCAAAAATGCTTTTAATGTTTGATTGCTCTGTAAAATATTCATATAAATCTTAGAATTCCTTACGTATTTAATTCATTAAACTACTTTTTAACAAACTTAATTCATGAAAAAATGGCTAAAATGCTCATGTAATCCATTTAATACAGACTAACACTTATTGTGTCCTTTTAATGCTGGTTTTATTATAAACACAATGATCTCTAAATTTCTGAAATACTAATATTAATTAATTTTAATTATATGATGAACTAGGATAAATTTCCCATGAAACTAAAACAAAAATAATAAATTTGAGACAACTGGTTGATTCTACAAATAATGGCATCAAATATTGTTGAAAAAAAATTAAGTCATTTTTTTCCCATATTAGTCAAATTCGAGGTGTTCTATGCAAAAATAGTTATCTTTCTTCTAAAAAATGTCCGACATTTTTATCCAGCTTGTGATTTAATTAGTACATGTTCATTTGAACAGTAAAAAAAAGTGAAGCAAGCATCTTGGCTTTATTTCATAGATTTATTTAGTTTTTTAATTAATGAATAATCGTATGTTTGTTATGGTTATATCATGCACATTTGATAAATTCTCAAGTCGTGTAGGTTGAAGCGGAATTAATTTGGGTGAATAATGAATTAATCGTACTAGAAGGTCTGAGTTAAATCAAAATTATTTTTGTGAGGAACTAAATTAAGGAACATCTACTACCATGCTGAGTTCTGGCTGAATATAAATTAAGGAAAAGAGTTTTTTGTTAATTTGGAATCGATAGTGCAGGTGTTCATGGAAATTGGGAATGGAGTCTAGCTGATTTAGTTTGCTGTTTGTTTTGTTGGTGTGATATAACAGATAACATAATTATCTTCTTTATTTTCTTGAGGCCGCTTGCTTAGATAACGATCGTGCTTTGAGTTTTCGTCAATTATAAATAAAAGAGATTAACAAGATTGTGTGATAAAATCTTTAACTTTTATTTGCTGATTTTGTAGCAACATTACAGCTGATTGAATCAAAGATTGAAAAACACTTTTCGTTGGAGTTTTGGTTTTTCGGTTTGTTTCAAATTAAAGCAGTACTAGTAATTTGTTTACTGAAGTGATATAAATTTGTTTGCTGTGGTAGTAAGAAATTTGCTACTTTTTATAAATGTTAATCGGGAAATTGTATTGGAGTTAAACTCTCTGATGTTTCCAGTTCTATTTTTTTCCCCATTTGGTAAATGAATAAGTCTTTTTGGGTTAAGAAATTGAGTTTTTTAAAACCAATACATTCCCATAATTTAATATGAAATTCAGAAGCAGAAATCTTTGTAATTTCAGTACACTCATTTTAAAGTTTCTCGTTACAATACATTTAAAATATACAGAAAATTTAAAAGATGACATATGATCATATATTTTAACATATCAATGCTAGGTTAAAAATATGGAATTTCAATTATTCTTATCAAAAGAAGTTAAAATGCATTTGGAATATAATAGTATTCCTCAAATTGGAAGTGAAACCCTAAAATTCATTTTAATTACCTTGTTAAGATTTATTCAAATTTTTTTCTTCTTTTATAGAAGATTATTTAAAAAACTAGAGAGTTTTTCTTGTTTTTTATTGATTAATTTGTTGAAAAATCTCTCGATACTTAAGTGTAATGGAATTGGAATAGCTATTATTGTTTCAATAGTAACATAACTAGCTCAAGAATTTAATACTTAGGACAGGAAATTTTATAACATTTAATAAAAGTAAAATCAAAATATAAGTTGTCATAATAATGATTTGGAATACTTAATATTTTTTTATTGTATCTCTCTTTAATCCAAAGATTAATATTCAATGATTCAAGTGCAACACATTTTGCAAATAATGCCACGAGCACAGTACAGGTTTGTACGATCGGTCGGGCAATGTTTAATTTCATAAGATGAATTGAGTTTACCTACATATTTAAAAAAATAAGTGATAGCGTTACTCGCGTCCACAGTATATCTTCGAATAACACGTGCCCCCTAGGTACTAAATGAGTAACAGCGTTCGTCGATGCAGCCCATACGACATGCCTTCTGCAAGTCTAGTTTGTAATGTGGCTGCTCACAGGGAAATGGTCAATACAATCCAGTCCTCGACGTAATTAAAACAAAAAACCATTTTAAAAAATGAACAATCATATTCTTAATTTTTAAGATTATTGATGCGGCTAAAATAGATATTGTAAAATGAATGTCAAACAGTCTCAGTTCTTTATAGCTACAAAACCTATCTCACGTTTTATAATGAATTCTAAGAATCATTTATATGTACTTCGGTTATGTTGATAACTCCTGATTTATATTACCTTAGGAAAAATATTATTTCCTTTGTATAATATATATAAGCATTTCGAATAAATCGATAAAGATTTTAAATTGAATGCAATACTTCATCACAAACATTCATATTTAAAATAATCCTTAAAAATGAATTATTTTAAATAATTTTGAATATAAACCTAATTTCTAAATATTCATTTCCTTTTAATAAACTTCTTTCTCGTGTAATTTGTCGTAATTTTTAGAATACATTCTTTAATTTAATTCAAACAATAAACTAAAAAAAAACATTATCAACTTATAATGTGATGTTAGAAGCGACAAGAAAGTAGTATATTTCAAAATAACCTAAAAATTATAAACAGAATGTTTCTGACATACTTAAATTTGGAAATTTTAGTAAGAATTCAACTATAATAAAAGAAAACATCTAGTACATATCTTTATACAAAAACATATTGATCCTGAAACAGAAAAGTAAACCCTCCTTTTTACTGAAACCAAAAGTAAAAAATGCTGTCTTACTTTGTTGAAAGACCGTCAACGAATTTAATCTTTTTCTGAAAATATGGTCAATACGAAAAGTACCGGAAAAAAGTTTTCTATATGTAAAAACTCTCGTGTGTGGAACTCTTGGGTCTCTCAAGAGAGAATGTTTCTTGTGTAAAATGGTGTTCCTGTTCACTTTACAAATGCACCTGAAGAAGTTCTTGGGAAAGAAATTGGAATCCACTGGAGTGAGCAGTCTGGATTGGAAGAAGATCTAGATTTGAATCCGATAGGGTATTTGTGGTCTATTCCAAAATATTTTTCAGTATAAAAAGTAAAGGCATTACAATTCTTTTTTTTTGCCTCTCAAAAATCTAACTGCAGGAAAACACATGAATCCATCACTTTTGGAATATTTTTCTAAGATCTTTAGAAAAAAAAAAAAAAGAGTTGGCTACAGGATGGAAGTTTAAATAATTGCCAATACAAACATACAACCATAACTGCAAAATATTCGCATTTAAATTGATTTTCATTTTCATTTTTTTTGTTTCTTTTAAGAAATATTAACATTAATATTTAACTATCAACATTAATATTATATCAACTACATTAATATTATATCAACTACATTAATATCATATCAACTACATTAATATTATATTTACAATTATCAACTACATTAATTAATAAGAGTGTAAAAGAGATTATTTACAAATCGTTTTTTTCTAGTCAAATCGAAATTCATTATCATGGAAAACATTTTATTGCGAAACACATTCTTAAAATCTGGTGAATGATTTAACTTTTGTTTGAAATATGTAAGGGCATGTGTTTTATTGTTTATTTTTCTAAAGTATATCATAAATAAGTATGCTTTTTAGTTGTTCCTTATTTTTATGATTTTGCGATATATATAAAATTCTTTTCTGTGAATAATAATTATGAAAATTTAAGGAGGTATGAATAATTTCAAAAATATGTGAAGTCCATTGAAATAAAATTCAATATTTGAGGTAGGTTATTATAAAAATGAATAATTGGATAACAACATTTTCTTAGATATTATTTCAAAAATATTAATAACATAGTATGCAAGTATAATAAAAGAAAACATCAAGCACACAAATTTATATAAAACATATTGATCTGAAATTAAAAAAAAAAAAATTGCAAAAATTCCTGAAACAGAAGAAGTATACCCTCATTTTTTCCTGAAACCAAAAGTAATAAGTGCTGTCTTACTTTGTTGAAAGACCGTCAACGAACTTAATTTTTTTCTTAAAATATGGTCAATATGAAAAGTACCGAAAAAGTTTTCTATATGTAAACACTCTCTGTGTGGAACTCTTGGGTCTCTCAAGAGAGAATGTTTCTTGTGTAAAATGGTGTTCCTGTTCACTTTACAAATGCACCTGAAGAAGTTCTTGGGAAAGAAATTGGAATCCACTGGGTGAGCAGTCTGGATTGGAAGAAGATCTAGATCTGAATCCGATAGGGTATTTGTGGTCAATTCCAAAATATTTTTCAGTATAAAAGTAAAGACATTACATTTTTATTTGGCCTCTCAAAATCTAACTGCATGAAAACGCATGAATCCATCACTTTTGGAATATCTTTCTTGGCTCTTTGAAAAAGAAGAAAAAAAATTTGGCAACATGATGGAAGTTTAAATAATTGTCAAGACAACCATTCAGTTTAACTGCAAAATATTCACATTTTTAGATTTTCGTTGTTTTTTTTTTTTTTCTGTTAAAAAATATTTATATCGAGGGATTTAGTAATTTAGATATTTTAATTTATACATGATAGTTATAATTCAAAAAAGATTTTAATTAAATCATGAGTTTTCAAACAACAGCCCCCGATTCAAGATCAACCCTCGAGAATTTGAATCTGGCTTGTGCCAATTACCAGATATACTTTACATCCGCCCTGACTTTATTAATTTAGTTACACAAAATAAAATTCAAATATGTTTATTTACTAGAAACAAATATTGACAAATTTAAATCCATACTTTTAGAATAGAATTTAATAGTCAATAAGATTTATGTATTGTGCTCTTTCGTCGATAATTTTTTTGCAACTCTAAAATATTGCTACTAATGACTTTAAACTATAAATAAATGAGCCTTTTGACTAAAAGTTTCCTTCTTTTTTATGCTATTAAAAATTTTATGCTGTTTTTTAATTCTATTCAAATGCAGATATTTACTAAATTTAAATAAACAAAACACACTTTTTCTTTTTCTCCTATTTTTATTCTCATTTTAATAGCTAATTAGTTCATCTACAAAATACTAATGTAGTAAAAATATATATATATATATATATATATATACATATTTTAAAAATATAGTTTAATATCGCCGCAAATTGCTTCTGCATCGTTCTGGTGAAACATCTAAAATGAGACATTTTGCTTTAAAAATGTTAATATTATGGCTGTTTATGCTAGTAAGGTGAGCATGATCATGGCCATAAAAACAAAATTGAATAACCCTGGTATAGACTAAAGAATATTTAAATCGCCCCTTCTTCATTGGCGCAACAGCCCCATGGTAAGCCAAGGCAGGCTACCTACTGGCAGATTTTGGGTTGGTTTTGAGAGGGTTGTCAGACCTAAGCCCAACAGTAATATTAGACCAGGACCTACGGTTTAAAGAGGATTCCGAACCACTACAGACATCTATGGCCCCACCGAGACACGAACCCGAAACCTGTGGCACCGATCGTCAAAGCACTAGTCACTCTGCCAACGGGCCCAACTTTTTCTTCTTCCTAGAATGAATATAAAACCACTGTACAGCTGAAGTCACTAGTGACGTAATGATTACAGAAAGGATTTATAAAATAGTTTGATACGACTTTACAATTATTCCCTTTTTTATTATATTATATCAAGATATTTTAAATAAATTATATTTTTAAGTAAAGTTTAAATAAGTGAGAAAATAAGCTAAAATTTTGAACTGTTAACATAAATTTAAAATAACTAAGCAAAGAACTATTTTTTTTTCATCAGCCCTTTAACTAAGAAAGCGTGCAAAATTTCTATAGACATGTCTTAAACCATGATAGATCTTTACATTTTATTTCCTTCAGAATGGGAGCTCCCTTTTCAAATATCCCCTTTGAAAATATTTCACGTGGGCTTAAATATTTTTATTTCCCTTCACCCCGCATAGAAGACGGCATCATTCTCAACACGTGTCCATTGATATCCAGAATCACGGTTTGAGTCATTGTCACGGTCAGAGTTTAGTAACCGGTGGAAAGTTTCAGTTGGCAGCCGAATCCAGAGATTCCCCCTGCTTTCAATTCCGTGGATGCGAATCGGAGGTGAATGAGTGAAAGTTTGATTTTCAATTTTCTTTCACTCTGATTCCGGAAGGAAATGTAAACATGTGGTGTCATTTTGATGTCACGACAAACATCCACCCCGATGCAAACGATTTTTGAATAAGCTTCAACACAATAGATTAACTGTATATTTTTATCGAGATATTTCCTGAACGACATTGTGTTTCAGGAAATTTAATATATTAAATGCGAATCGATTTTTGTGCTACGTGTATTGGATATACAAAGAAAACTGAGAGCTTGAAATATATTTAATAAATGATGTATTTCTGTCTTTATACAATATTCAAATAAATGTTTTGTTTATTTGTGTATGTTTGCATAGCTTTTAACTTCAAAGCTTTAATATTGAGAGATAATAAATTCATTTGGTATATTTTCATTTATCTAATGCAGGGGTGTGGCCAACGCGCGGCCCGCCTTGAATATTTTTCCGGCCCGTGAGATTTATCACACTTTTACAAAAATATATTTGTTTTTATAATAGCCAAAATAGTGAAAAACAATGTATTAAAAAAATACATTATGTGTGCATCCATAGATTCAAAAATTAACTGTCGAAATTATGAGAAAAATTAATTTTGATTTTAAAATAATATGCTTACGAATATATGACAGATAGTGCCTGTTTTATTTATGAGTTTACAGTTATGAGCTCAGAAAATTAAATTTTATTCTACAAACTCATGATGTGCGGGTATCTTAGAATATCTAATATAATAGGTTCTATGTTTCATTTTATGTGACCTCAGCAATGCAGTGACCATCCCTAGATAAGCACAGTTGATGGTTGATAGCAGAGCAAACCAAACTCTTAGTTGAAGTTGTTAGCGCTTTTGGTTCAACTTACAACTCCGAATCGTTTTTTTTTTTTCAAAAATGAAATTAATCAAACACAAAACACGCTCAAACATAACAGGACTGCAACACCCTTCACGATGTGCAAATGCCCAAATTGAGATCGATTTGCAAAAACTAAGTGAAAGAGTGGAAACAAACAAACTAGTAAAATAAATATTTTTTAATGATTTCATTTTTTTAATTTCATTTATATTTATATATTTTTAATGATTTCATTTTTTTTAGTTTCATTTATATTTATTGATTTTTTATATTTCATCTTTTAGTATTTTTTTATATTATCTTTGGTAATAAAGATTGCTAATTTTTAAGTGAGAATAACAGTAAACACACTAATAACTCATTATATTTAATTTTTCACTCCCCAAAAATGTTTATAGTGGGTCTAAATCTAATATGGGGATTATAATTTTATATGCAGTTCTGATGGATTTATGAGTGCATCCTTTCGAATTGGTACGGAATATGTCGTCCAGAATACAATTTGAAAGATTGTAAGAAATGGAGTGCGATAAGAAGAATAGTTTCTACTTTTATTTTTTATTAGTGGTCTGTAAAGATTTAAAATAATTAAAAGCAGTCTTTATTTATTGAAACTTTTAAAAATGTATTGATGGGAAACAACCAGGCATTATAATAGTTTAGACAAATTAACTTGCCATTTAACAGATTTGAGGATCGGTATTTTGATAAACTAGAACGATAATTTGAAAAATAAATTTTGAGCAATTAACGTCCGTTCAGATTGCAAGAGATTTCAATAATTATGAGGAATTTATAATTTAAATAATGAAATTAAAATATCTATTGTAAAATAAATGAATAAATATTTTTAAAAACCAATTATGATTATATGTCAATTCCATTGAACCCCGGCAACGAAATGTTTATTTACAGTGGTAAGGGATCATTTTGATTGAGTACCACTGACTGGAGCCGAAATTACATTGCAATTACCGATGAACAAAACGATTTTGTCTTCCAAATGATTCAGACGTGTTAGAATATGGAGAGAGCAAAATACATAAGAAAATTTAAACATCCAAGAAAGGCATCGATGTATGGTCTGGAGTTTCAAGAAGTTTTTTGAAATATCATTTTGAGCAACAAAACTAGCTTTTTGACAATTTTTAATAGTTTTTTTGTGAATTTGAATTGTTTTGAAAATGGTTCTTGAAATCCTGGCATGTAATAGTTTTTGGGAGTGGTATAGTTGGCAATAATGGAATAGTTTCCAGTAGAAACTATTGAAACCTTCAATGGCAATAGTGCGGAGAGAAGAAGTCTATGTCCTTGGTCATTTATGGCCATTAGTCTACCTCTCATCTCATCGTGATGTACGAAATGAGGCTATCTTGTTGAATGAGGAGAACCGTGCCATTATAATTTTGATGCAGAATCATAACTAACTAAATGGTTTAGAAATATTTCTAAATTTTTTATAAAGCCTATAACTCTAATAATTGTTGTCATAAAATTTTGAAATAATTGTGATTTTTTTAAAAATGATTTTAAAGGAAGATAGTAATTTTGAAATATGATTTTTGTAATCCTTTGCTATTCCCGAAATTTAAATACTCTAGAACTTTTTAAAAAAGAATTTACGACGCCTGAAATTATTTGCGGTATCCTCCAGTGATAAATCACTTTCCAGGAATAATATCACGAGTTATTTTTAGTAATAAATTGTTACAGAAACACTTCTGGATAATTTAATCCCCAGCATGGAACATTTTAAATGTTTATTTTGCAAAGGAGGTGACCATATACCTTTTAAAATTTATTGTGTGTCTCTAAAAATTTGTAACACCTCATTTTAACTCTAATAAGACAATTTAGTTTTTATTGGAAAGAATGGCAAACAACAATAACTGGCATTCTCGCTGGTCAAAAAGTGAGCTAAAAGAACTATTTATGAAAATGTATGCAATAATGTTGCACAGATGCATTTGAATTTTGTCTCCCTGACAAAATAATTATTTTGGAGCAGTCATGTTCTGGGTCACAAAGGCACCAAATTCAAAACAAAAGTTCACATTAATCGACTTTGATATAGTGTGCCAGTATAAAAAGGAAAGGAAATTTACAGTATCAGTATAATACAAGAAAAGGTGTCTTTCTCTTTGATGAACAGTTTTTTTTATTTTTTTTTCATATTGAATTCAATGGGTATGATATTTATTTATGAAAGAATGGTTTAAAAGTGAGTCAAAAAAATGAAAGGTGTGGTCTTTTATAACTGGATATCTCTTGAACGAGAACCTGTTTTCCTTTTGCAGTAGGTTTGAGAAATAAAGAAATCGGTAATCTTTAAATCTTTCCCGAAATTCTTTTTTTTGCTTTCTTATTCAGAAACATTTATTAATAAAATTGCAGACGGAATTTCCTTTTGAAGCTTTTTAAACTGTCAGCTCGTTAATTTTTTTATATGTATGATTTACTCAAAATGAAAATTGAAGATCGTTTTTTATTAAATTATTTATTTTTTATTTATATTTTTAATTTTTTTAAATTTTTATTATACTTTCACTGTTCGTTGTAATTTCGAACGTAACATAAAAGAGTTTTTGAAGAGAGAGGTTTTTTCCCAACAGGTATAAAGATCAAACTCTAAATTTTAAGCATAATATATTTAACATTTAAATAAGATTATTATTTTTATTAACTACTTCGTATTCATTATGGCCATTCAACTAGAACATTGCCTTCCGCAACACCATTTACGGGTAAATTATCGCATTTGCATGTTTCATGGGAGAAGACATGTAAAAACTACCATACACAGCTTGAATGGGGCTGAGAAAAACGTCTACACGCTGTTAAAATTGGGATTGAGGTTGACAGCAGTGACTGCAACGCATGCATTCCATGGATACGAAAGTTAGCCTTCCGGCGCGCAAGCTTCTTTAACATTGATAATATTAGGTGGGCGTTATATTTATAGTCTACAAGGAAATATATTATATTTGAGCTCTAGTGAAAGAAAGACACTACCATCTCCATAACGTATCATATTAAAATATCACTTGGCAAAAATTTTAATTGGTAGATTTTATTGGGTTTGATTTGATTTGATTTGATTTTATCTATTACTTCAAATTGTGAAGCATTTGCTTTAATGCTTATGTGCTTAGCAAATATTTTATTGTTTCTTATTTTTACAACTCAACTAATATTTTTTACTAATTAAATAGCTAAAAAATGTATATATGTATTATAATGAAGCCTGACAGTGAATGGTCATACTTGCTGTTGGTTTAGCTGTATAATTTTAGGAGTTTCACTTTGGCTTAGTAGAGAATATATTCACATTAGATTCCTTGAGTACAATCATATCTCACTATAATGGTGTTTGCAAACACAGTTTTATTATTTTTGGACAGACTGTTTCAGTTGAACGGACCTGATGGCCGAGTAACTAGCTTTCTGCTGGGTGCCACAGGTTTAGGTTCGATTTTCTGGTTGTGCCATAGATGGCTACAGTGGTTCGGAATCCGCATTAAACCGTAGGCTCTGATCTAATATGAATATAGAGCGTTCGGCGTAGGACTCACAACCCTACCCCTGTAAAAATTAAAACATCTCATGTTTCGAAACCGGCTAGTAGGCAGATGGCCTTGGCTCATCTTATCATTGCTGCGCCATTGAAGAAGTTTCTGTAGAAAAAAATTCAGATAGTCGTTTGATTTTTAAAGTTTTTACAAGAAGATAAGTGTCATGAAAAAGAAAGTTTTTTAAAAAATTCTAAGTTAAGAAGAAAAAAAAAAGGGGGGGAGAGGGCGAATTTGATATGTTAGAATATTGTTTTCATGCTATTTTCAAATTGTCATTTTTTCTGTCTTAAATGAGTTAACAATTAATGTATTTATGAAGAAGACACATTATGTTCTAACTTTTATATCATTGAAGCTGTCAGACATTTTCATCTCAATTATTATTCGCTTATCTTCAGACTGTTACTTCAAAATAGCAACAGCTGCTTTAAAATCAAATTAAAAACTTTCGAAAGCCATCTACGAAGTTTAATGCACATCAGAACAATTTTAGCAAAAAAAAGATTGTGATGATCATTTACAAAAAAAAATGTAGCATTGTAAAGCATAGGAATTAGTGCCAGTATTTGTCTAGAATCTTCAACTATCTTCTGTTTCGCTTTAGCTTAATCTTTGATTCCAATTTTAAAAATGGTCGTCCTCTGAACCTCAGAGAAACAGTTGCAAATTTAAGTTTCGAAATGAAAATGTTTCATCTGTTCAAAATGCAATTATAATTTTTTGAGAATTATAATTGAATTCAGTGTTATTCCTTCTATAAAAGTGGAATTGACCGTGCGAAGTCAATTCCATGTATAACTGAATTGACATACCATGAAGCGTATACACCACGCACACGTTTTTAAATGGCTACTTCAATGTAGCTCAATTTTTACTTGTATGATGATGATAATGCATTATGATAGGTATTTTTTTTTTTTTTTTTAAAAAGACCCCAAGTTTTGATAAAAAAAAAAATAGTGCGATTCAAAATTATAAAGTAATAAATATTGCCCGATTCCAAAAATATAAATAATAAATATTGCCAGATCTAGTTTAGTAAAGGAGTAAACAATTTTGTATTAGAAAAATATTTTATACAGTGTTTTCTAATTTATTACGTACAAGAAGAGTGCAACTTTGGCTAAAACGTGGTAGGCTGGATGCTCAATTCCATCTGTCTTTATTTATTTATTTATGTCTAATCCTCATAGAAGATTCTTAACTCTTTTGGTTCAGCCAAAATTAACCCTGACGAATTTTTTCTTCAAGAATTCACAACATATTTTACTGGATTGCCAAAAACATGTTTTTAAATTCGTCTTTTAATTAGTTTTTATGAGTTTTTAAATATTAATTTTTTTTTTTTAAAATTTAATTTCGGGTTTTTCATCAAAGTATTTATTAGCGCAGTTTTTTACAAACATATACTGGCCATATTGTTTCTAAGCATAAAGGTACTTTATTAAATATTTTCTTTTTAATAAAAAGCGATGAAGAAAAAATACATTTCTGCAACTTATGGTAAAATGAATCCTAATTATTTCTAATAATTTAGTAATTCTTCAATTGCCCGAATTTATGCATTTTTAATTAATAAAATTAAATTTTATTTTTCAATTCCTACTATTAGTTCACACTCTCCTATATATATTTATATATCTTATTCAAATTTTCAATCGTTAATAAAATACTTTTTATTGATTAAAACCATTCAAGTTCAAATACATTTTTGTAAACTTGTAGTGGACTTGACACTTGATGTTAATACAGTTTTTCAAACATTAATTCATTAATTAAATTTAATTAATTAATTTTAGTTTTATATGGAGAAAAAATTTCTATTATATAAGATATTTAGCAGGATATAAATTTAGAATAAATACCATCATTGGCGAAGCGTGTAGATTGCTGGAAAAAAATTTATTTTTCAGATTCTTTTTTCATTCTGGGTTCTAGTCTGAGTCAAGGAGGGGAACAAAATGGAAAATGAAACATGTGAATAAATTAGTGAGAGAGATGATAAGTGTGTATGTGAGAGAGAGAGAATTTTTTTTCTAACTTAAAAAATGAATGAAAATTATTTATAAAGGACTTTCTGCAATATAGTGAAAAAAAGTAGGAATTGACTTTATTTTTATATTACTTGTTAGCGATTTTTTAATATGTATTGTTTCGAATATGCATTGTTAACTCTAATAGTGCTTGCATTTTAAAATAAACATTAAAATTAAATTAATTTTTGAAATGTTCTGGAGTTTTAAAATGATAAGGGAAAATTAGTTTAGCAGTGAGCTTTGATAACATTTAGTGACTACAACTGATTTTTTAAAAATTTTTATTCATAAAAAAAAAATCTTCTTATTCCTGAAATAATTGTTAATGTATTATTTGAGCACTAAAGTTTAAATTGGTATTTTTAATTAAATGAATTGTTCTAAGTTGCCTGTTTTGTAATAGATTAAAAAGTATTTGTCTAGTGATGAAATGTAGCTTTTGGAGTTTGATTCATATAATTTTAGGAGGTAGTTTAAAATATTGCCATAGTTAAAATATTTAATGCGAGAATAGATTCTGAATCAAATTTTATTCGTAAAATTTTTAACATAGGAATATTTGAAAACATATTTTTATTAACAAACACAATTTCTCAAACGGAAGCAAAGACTGACTTTGAATAAAATATTTTTGATGAACACTAACTTCAATTATTAGGAAATTTAAATTGTTAATATTTAATTATAGTCTCTGATTGTTAAATAATTCCAAATTTTTAATCCAAATTTTTTTTTATTTCTTTCACAGTTATGCAGCTGTTTTTTTTCAATTGGCTGCCATTAAATCAAATAAAAGGAAATATTTCTGAATAACATAGAAATAATCTTTTGGTTCTATCTCAAGCAAAGAATTCTCTTTTTTTTTGGAAACTGGTATCATTGATCAAATTATATATTTTTCGGCTAGCAATCAAATATTTTATTTAATTATTGTTGCATTTCAATAAAATTAATGACTAGCCGATAGCCTGCCGATAATAATATTTTAATACTTTAATTCTCAATTTAAAAGATCCTCTTTAAGTACATCGGAAATTGTTTCTTTGGAAAAAAATGGGTTCCGTTCACTACAAATGTCGCTTAGCATGCACTTTGGGAACATATATATTATTGTTACAAGAAATTATCTGAGGTAGTTTTCCAATTTTTTCTCTTTTCTCACGTGTAACATAGATACCAATTATTCTTCGAATGACTTTTAGAAAATATTACTTTTCCCTTTCCCTTTAGTAGTTAACATCCTACAATCCCCTTACTCAGCGATTCTTCCTGTACAACGTTGAATCTTCTACAGATCTGAGTATTAATGGCAAACGATCAAAGCATTAAGCTTTCAATATCCAGCAAATGATTTGTAATAATTTTTTATCACGATTTTGGTTATTTTTCTTTATAATATTTATAAATTTGTTTGTACCATTAAACCATATTGCTTATTTTTTTCATTTATTGTATAAAATTCTTGTTTAAAATAAGGATTTATTTTTTAATTTTTGAATTTTTTTTGCAGAAATTTTCGATTGAATGTATTAAAATTTGCATTAAAAAGGGACTGAATGTGATGATTTAAGTGGATTAACTCAAACAGATTTTTAAGTGGTTTTATTTTACTTAGTGGATAAGTCAGTTAAACTTTATGCTCTTATAAAATGTATTTTTTAAAATTCGTTAAGTAATTAGCAACGGGAGAAAAACCTTTTAATATGATAATTACTAAAAAGTTTTCTTTTCATTACAATGTGTGATAAACTTTTTATACACCTTAATTTTAATTTATGTATCAGAAAATATCAATGAAATATACCGGTAATCTGTAGATATACAATTATGTACTATATATATAAATATATACCAATAATAAAATTTAAAATATTTATTATAAATTAAGAAGTGTTCCTTCAAATTTATTTCCCTGGTTTCTCTATCTCTTAATAAAATATTTTCTGTTCTCTCTGATACTAAAGCAAAGGCACACAAATTTATCATCATTTTTATTTACTTAATGTCAGATATACAGAGAATTTCAACTAAAAGCAAATTGATAAGCCAAAAATTGACAAATCATTATTGAGATTTATGTTCTCTATTTCATACGGGAAATGCAACGCCCTCGTCATATTTAATAGATTCTCAATTCTTAAGTGAATGCAACACCAGAATGATCTAATTTTTCATGAAAATCAATGAAGTAGACCATGGAAAAATATATATCAGCTAGAAAAAAAAATAAATAAGCAATTCCAAAATAAAATACCAATAAGGCTTGTCATTACCGAAAGTCCGTGAAATCTTGCGAAACCAGAAGGAAAAAAAGTGCTTTAGATTTTTATTTAAAAAAAGGAAAATGGAAAACTCAGGATAACTTTTCAGAAACTTCATAGGGAAATTTTCTCTTTTTTTGAGGCAGATTTTTATTTCTTTTTCCTCCTCTTTAATAATAGCCGTAGAAGAAGCACGCTGAGGATTAATAATGAATTACTGTAAAAAGTTCTTTCGAGCTATTTCTCAAATTTAAAGTGATTCCAGCTTCGAAAGTGTACCCACTTGACATGAAAGATTTCTATCTTGGTTGTCAGAAGTTTATGTTATGAATATTTTGAGAGTATAAAATTAAAAGCTGTGATTTTAAACTTGATTAGTCCTTTACAAAAAAGAAATAATAATAATAATATATGGGATACATTTTCAACTTATAGAAAGTTGATGCAAATAATTTTACAGTTTTTAAAAGCACATTAATCAAGAAATTAGTCGTGCATCTACTTTAATTTCAGTGAAAAAGGACAATGTAATATCGAAAGACTCTAGATAAGAAAATTATTTTTTCAGCAACTTGTATTTTAAAAGAGTTGAAAATTGGCCTTTGAAAAGTGTTTTAAAAATACTTTTTTCTTACTAATATCTTTTGAAAACTCATTTAATTTTATAACTATATTTAAAAATTGCAAATTTATTAGTACTTGAAGTTTTCAAATTAAAATACAACTTGAAACATAGATACAATAATTTTTTTCCTCACGTTACTAGAATCGCTAATTAAGTACTAGATATATAAATATATACCAATAATAAAATTAAAATTTTTATTTTAAATTAAGAAGTGTTCCTTTTTAATGACACCTTGTTTTCTCTGTCTCTTAATAAAATATTTTCTCTATCTATTAATAATAAATGCCGGTAATCTATAGATATATAAGTATATACAAATATTAAAAATAAAATATTTCTTATAATTTAAGAAGTGTTCCTTTCACGTATTTTTCTAGGTTTCTCTATCTCTTAATAAAATATTTTTCTCTTCTGTCTGATACTAATGGAAATAATCCTAAATATATCATCATTTTTATTTATTTATGTCAGAAATACAGAGAATTTCAACTAAAAGCAGATTGATAAGACAAAAAGTGATAAAATCATTATTGAGATTTATGCGTCTCTATTTCATACGGAAATGCAACGCCCTCGTCATACTTAATAGATTCTCAATTCTTAAGTGAATGCAACACCAGAATGACCTAATTTTCATAAAAATCAATGAAGTAGATCCTGGTAAAATATATATAAGCCAGGAAAAAAAATAAATAAGCAATTCAAAAATAAAATACCAATAAGGTTTGTCATTACCGAAAGTCCGTGAAATTTTGCGAAACCAGAAGAGAAAAAAATGCTTTAGATTTTTATTTAAAAAACGGAAAATGGAAAACTCAGGATAACTTTTAAGAAACTTCATAAAGAAAATTTTTTTTTTTTTTTTTTGAAGCAGAGAGATTTATTTTTTAGTTCTTTTCTACTCTTTAATAATAGCTGTAGAAGAAGCAGCGCCGAGGATTAATAATAAATTACTGTAAAAAAGTTCTTTTCGAGCAATTTCTCAAACTTAAAGTGATTCCAGCTCCTAAAAATATACCAACTTGACATGAATGATTTCAATCTTGGTTGCCAGAAGTTTATGTTATGAATATTTTGTTGAAAGTATAAAAAATTAAAATCTGTGATTTTAAACTGGAAGGATTAGTCCTTACAAAAGAAATAATAATAATAATATGTGGGATACATTTTCAACTTATAGAAAGTTGATGCAAATAATTTTGCAGTTTTTAAAAGCACATTAATCTAGAAATAATTCTGTGGCGTCTACTTTAACTTCAGAGAAAAGGACAATGTAGTCTCAAAAGACTTTGGATAAGAAAAATTATTTTTCTGCAACTTAGATTTCCAAAAGTTGAAAAATGTTTTTTGAAAAGTTTTTTAAAAATACTTTTTTCAAAAAATTTCTTTTGAAAGTCATTTAATTTTTTAACTATATTTAAATAAATAGCAAATTTATTAGAACTTTGAGTTTTTAAATTGAAATGCAACTTAAAATAATGTAGATACAATGATTTTTTTTCTCAATTTTAAAGAAAAGCTAAATTATGTGCTAGATATATAAATATATACCAATAATAAAATTGAAATATTTATTATAAATTAAGAATTGTTAATTTCAAGTGATTTCTGGTCTCTCTATCTCTTAGTAAATTATTTTTCTCTATCTATTTATAATATATACCGACAATCTGTAGATATATAAGTATATATC
Organism: Caerostris extrusa; assembly: GCA_021605095.1. Classification (NCBI taxonomy): domain Eukaryota; kingdom Metazoa; phylum Arthropoda; class Arachnida; order Araneae; family Araneidae; genus Caerostris; species Caerostris extrusa. The sequence continues at coordinate 64,928 of BPLR01007909.1, forward strand.
AATAATAAAATTAAAATATTTATTTTAAATTCAGAGATGTTCCTTTCAAGTTATTTCCCTGGTTTCTCTATCGCTTAATAAAATATTTTCTGTTCTGTTCTGACACTAAAGCAGGGAAACATAAATATATCATCATTTTATTTACTTAATGTCAGAAATACAGAGAATTTCAACCAAAAGCAAAATGATAAGCCAAAAATTGACAAATAATTATTGAGATTTATGCGTCTCAATTTCCTACGGGAAATGCAACGCCTCGTCATATTTAATAGATTCCCTATTCTTAAGTGAATGCAACACCAGAATGACCTAATTTTTAATAAAAAAATCAATGAAGTACACCATGGAAGTATATATAAGCTAAAAAAACATAAATAAGCAATTCAAAAATAAAATACCAATAAAGCTTGTCATTACCGAAAGTCCATGAAATCTTGCGAGAAAAAAATATTCTTTAGATTTTCATTTAAAAAAAAGGAAAATGGAAAACTCAGGATAACTTTTAAGAAACTTCATACGGAAATTTTCTTTTCTTGAGGCAGAGAGATTTATTTTTAGTTATTTTTCTCCTCTTTAATAATAGCAGTAGAAGAAGCAGCGCCGAGGATTAATAATGAATTACTGTAAAAAGTTCTTTCGAGCAATTTCTGAAATTTAAAGTGATTCCAGCTTCCAAAGTGTTCCCACTTGACATGAATGATTTCAATCTTGGTTGTCAGAAGTTTATGTTATGAATATTCTGTTGAAAGTATAAAATTAAAAGCTGTGATTTTAAACTTGAAGGATTATTCCTTTACAAAAAGAAATAATAATAATAATAATAAGTGGGATACATTTTCAACTTATAGAAAGTTGATGCAAATAATTTTACAGTTTTTAAAAGCACTTTAATCAAGAAATAACTCGTGGCATCTACTTTAAAAAAGAGAAAAGGACAATGTAACTCGAAATACTTTGACAAGAAAATTATTTTTCAGTAACTTACATTTCAAAAGTCGAAGATTGGTCTTTGAAAAGTTTTTAAAAACACTTTTAAAAATATTTCTTTTTTAAATTTTTTCTATTTATTTGAAAAATAGAAATTTTATTAGTACTTAGGATTTTTAAATTAAAATGAAGCTTAAAAATAATCTAGATGAAATATTTTTACCACTTTTTCAAGAAACCCTGTTGCTTTTTTTCTTCTTCCAGTTTTTCTCTTTTATAACGTGTTACTTAGATGAAGCCAATTTATTATTCGAATGAGTTCTAGAAAGACATTTCTTTCTCCTTTTCCTTTAGTGGTTAACATCCAACAAGCACCTCCAAGATGCTTCCTGGGTAACGTTGAATCTTGTACAAATTTGAGTATTAATGACAAATGATCAAATGATGAAGTGTTTGATAACACTTAATCCTTAGATCGTTTGCCATTAATTTTCTTTAGTAATTAAATATTTGTTATGAAAGATCATTCACAACAAATAATTTATGAGTATTTTTTATTACGATTTTGATCGTTGTTTCGCTGGAAATAATGTAGAAAGAAAATTTGCATTTTCTTTTTGATTTTAAATGCAAATGCATTGTGCTAATGCTTAATAATCTTTTTATAATGCTTTTTAATTCTTTTTGATTTTAAATGCAAATGCTTTTAAATGCTAATGCTTAATAAACTTTAAATGTTAATGCTTTTAAAATTTATAGGCCAAGAAAAATATTTTTTAATAAGTAAATTTATTTTATATCTGATGTAAATGAAGTCATAGGTAATTGATCTTATTCAAACATGCTCTTCTTATAATGCTTAAACCCAAATAAAACAGCATAAGTCAGTTATGGCCATTTAAACAAATAATAAAATAATTATGAGTATTAAAAATTAATTATCTACCACAAAAAAAAGTTTAAAAATAAAATCTAATCGGGTGGTATGAAATTACATCTTGACTAACTTTAAAAAATTAATGATAAAATAATGAATAACATATAAATATACTATCGCAAGAAATAATTTTATCCTGAATGAAAATTATTCCATTTCAACTGACAATATAATTGACAATAGCTGTTTTGGAGCCCATAATTATTGTGACAATCCTACGTATTGTTAGACTTGTAATTATTATTGTCGAATGTTGTAATTAATAATGAATCCACGAACAGTTTTTAATAAGCAAATGTTATATTGTTTTATGTATTAAAAATATTTATTCTTATTTAACGACAAATCACTTAATTAATGCAATGAGCGTATATATGTCAGGTTTATTTCTTTGAAAAGTTCGTTTATACCAGTATGTCATTAAATTAATTGGTTTAGTGACATAAAATGATAATTGTCTAGTTCAGGATTACGATGCATCGTTTCTGTAAGGAGGAGTGTAAAAGTTTATGTACAAATTCTTCTTTTAAATCAATTAAATTTTTACTATAATTATTTTCTCTCCTACTAAAGTAATAAAATTTTAAAACCTTTTAATGAATACAAAAAAAAAGAATTAAAAAAAAAAGCGATTGTCATATGTACAAATTTTAATATAAATAACCTTTCTATTTGTTCTTTTAAATTGACTGTCTCTTTAATTTTGTATATTTAAAATCCGTATTTTGTGAAATATTTATCTAGATAATTGAAGAAGTTTAGGATTTATTTTCCTTAAATTAAATAGGAAACATACTGTCGATTTTTTTTCTCACGGTAACAGTTGTGGCTTTTTTTCTTTCTCATGAGAGAGGATTGTATATTCTTTGACAAGTACATAATAACAGCCTATCACTGAAATGTGACAGCAGATAATCTGTGTTGTGGTTGGTTATATTACATGCAATTAGTGTTTTGTACTAATGAAAAACAACCTGCCACTCAAATCTGATAGTAGATATTCAGATAATCATGATTTTCATGAGTCTCATTATTCTTTTCAAGTATAATGAGACCTCATGAAATTAGCGATTGTCTGTGTGACCTTCACAGGTTGAAACAATTACAGATTGAATATGGACAACACCATGAGTTGTTCCATCGTGAATGGTGATAGACCATGAGCTGAGAAAATGTCTACTTCATTGAGAAGTGAGAGAAGCTGACAAACTCCCAAATTCTCTTGACGATTTTTCTTAAAGGGATATATTTGGAGAAGAGAGTTCTCATGACGTCTTTCATTTTTTTCTGAAAGTGATTGAACAGGCCGGAGTTTCCGTCTCTTTTCAAAGTGAACCCCCTTATGTTTTCTTGTATCAAGCAGTGTGATAATTTAGGTCTGCCGAATATCAGACAATTAGATACGATGTAGACTAGAGAACTCTAAAAATCTCTGACATGCGAGTGAAATATACCCGTGATTTAAATGTGATCTTGTGGTCAAATTTATATTTTTAATATTCATTTCTTTGTATTATAACCCAGAGTTCTATATTTGCATACATAATAAAAATGCTTGTAAATAAAAATTGAAGTGTTCCCATGAGCCTGAAAGTGGCCCCCTCTTCTTGAAACCGTTATAGGTCTAGTATAAGAAGATACGTTAAAATATAAATCAATTTTATAATGTTTTTAAAAATTTCATTTAAATAAAATGCATTAAATTAACTTATAATTTTCAAGAATAATTTTTTAAGAATATTGTTATTTTCATTTATTTTTTGAAAATTCTCAGCAATTTAAGCTCTTATGCAAATTTTAAGAATTTCGGTTTGCACACGTGAAATGATGAATTTCCCAAAAGAAAAGTAAAGAGAGAACAAATCAAAATTTTTGTACTATATTTTTAATGAATTTAATTTCTTTAATTTTGAGATATTTATAATTTTTGTAATTATTTAAGTGATAAATATCTTAGATAAATTTCATTAATTTTATACTGTTCAATAAATATAAAGTAAATATTTTATTAAAATACACATTTCAGTGTTTTCAATGATTAAATACTGGCCAACAGACCAGTAAAAAATTCTTAGTAGCATCAAAATATGAGAGTATATGTTTTCCTTTATTCTTTTTTTTACTGCATCTTTTAAACACTAAAAATAAAAAATAAATAAGGAAAAAAATATTTCATCGTTTTTATATTCCTTTAATAATTGGTATCAAATTTCTTCTAAATTTCTCTAAAAACTGTTCGAGTTTTCAATTTTTTTTTAGTATTATATTTCCCTCAGGGCATATGGGGATAATTGGGGAAAAATTTTATTGCAGTGATTGCAAAATTATTTTACTTTGCGTTATCGCAAAAGTTTCATTGTCTTGTGTTATCTAGTTTCCAACATTCTACTGCTTATATTTCCCTTTTTTCTAATGAAAATGGACTTAAAAATGTTTAATCCAAGTAATCATTTTTTTAGAAAAAGAATGATTACTTGGATCTCTTGCCATTTGTCAAGGAAAACCAAGGCATTTTGTTCTTAGAATATTATTTCCTTCTGGCATTTGACATTTTCTGTGAAAAAAATATGGAAATTACCATTCTGAGAGATTCCTCACAGAAAAAGGTTTCTCGTTTGTGAAAATTGTTGAAGCACTAGAAAAATATCAACACCCACATATTTTGAATTTTCTTAATTTAAAATTATAGATTTTTTGAAATCTTTTAAATCTATCTCGTCCTGATAGCCAATTTTCTAGCGCTGTGACCTTTGGTACTACAGGTTTCAGGTTCGAATCCTCGTGGTGACATGGAAGTTTGTCAGTTGTTTGGAATCCACGTTAAACTGTAGATATCTGATTAATTTGCCTAAAGTGCATAAAATGACCGTAGAGCGACAAACCAAACAAAACTTTTAAATCTGTCATAATGACACGTTCACTGTCACGTGGCGCTGTTGACCATTAAGGAGCAGGTTCAATCCGCTGGCGTCTTTGTTGTAGACACTGTTTCAAAAAACAGGAGACTCGATGTCGTTTTTGATGTTCAGCATCTTGTCTTGTTAGTCGGCTATCTGATGAGAGTTTTCCGGGTTTCTTCCGTATGATACGTAAATGCGGGGTAGTTCCTCCTAAAATTCCTCCTTCTTCAGCGTCACGGAGCCTAAGCAGATTTCTACCTGCGGATGCTCCATCACAACAGAAGTTGCCCCCGTTCCATCCTTCCATGAGACCACACGGTTCTTGGACTTGATCTACATGTTGCTGTTTATGAAATGGAATAAGAAAAAAAAGTATATAATAACTATATATAATAATGTATGGTGTACATATCACATTTTTTTAAGTATTGGGGACCTGAATGGCCGAGTGTCTAGTGCTCTGGCACTCGGTGCCACAGAATTCGAGTCCCGACGGTGCCATGGATGTTTGTAGTTGTTCGGAATCCACATTGAACTGTAGGTCCCGGTCTAATAGGATCGTAGAGCGTTGTCTTGAGGCTTAGCCAGTCTTCAGGCCTCGTGGTTCCTCGCTAAATGAAGCTGCATATTACCCTTAGCCATGGACCAGTTGCCTGCGATGGGACCTATTAGATCTTGTGTAGGCTTTCCTGTACCATGGGGATTAGTAACAACATAAGTAACAGGAAATTTGTCATTAGAGTATGTGAAAAATGTTTTCTACTGAATTAAATGGTTTATATAAGTATTAATTTGTTTTTGACAATTAATGTGGTATTAGATTCGTGACTTTAAAATATTTTGAATTTTCCTAGTAAGTATTGTTTTATCAAAACTATTTACACAAGAAACATAGTTTGCAAGTAGAGTATAAATTTTTAAAAAAAATGCAATAATTATGAAGTTATTTCTATTTTTATTTCTTGTACATCTTGAATCTGAAATGTTTAAGAGTGTTACAAAAGATGAAATACCCAGAATATATTTCAAGAAATAAATTTAATCAATGAGCATGATGAATTAATGAGCATTTTTATCGCTCTTAAATCATTCAAATAAATAGGAATAGATCGGTAATCCTATTACGAAGTTAATATCGCTCAACATTTGCTAAAGATCTTGATATGATTTACCTGATTGATTTCCGTAGAATGCGGCTAAATTCTCTGTTGTTAATCCATAATTTCAAGCCTAACAATGCTTTGGTTTTTGATATATCCCCATTAATTTGTCCCCGTTATGAAATCAATAATTTTAATGGTTGTTGTATTTTAAATTATTGGAATGTTCCGGTAGATGTGTTTTTGATGGATTAGAATGTATATTTGTATTTTATCGGTGTGGGCCAAAGTAGCCTGATTTACTAGTGTATTTTGTTTCAGAACTAAGTACTCCGGTTTAAAACTCGAGAAATTTCTGATTCCGGATATAGTAAGGATATGTCCCTGTTATCCCTCTGGAAGTCAAAATCTACTTCCGGAGAGGATTACTATAAATCCTTAGACCGTAAAAGTTTCTCCGTTGGTTTCGAGGAAGAGGGATAAAGGTGAAAACTTCTAGTTGATAATATTATTTTCAAAATTGCGGTGGCAAATTGTGATGTAGTGTAGCAGGGTCCGTGATACACTCTTGAAAAATGCTGAATCTGCTACGTGTTTATCATTCTAATGGCTAATGACTAAGTTCAAAGTATCAGGCGTTTGACAGGACTTTAAATTTTATTATTGTACTTATTATATATATATAATAAGAATTGTACTCATTCTATTTTCTTTTACTGTCATTTATTTAAACAAACGAATTATCGCAAGTATTAAATTGCATACGATTACAATTGTTTTAGTAAACTATTTTAATCAAGAAATATATCACTGAATGTTAAAATTGCAATACTATGAAGAACTAGAATAGAATAGATTATAAATGGCATCTTGGACTAAGAGCTGAAATTCGTTTATTACAGAACATGGTTTAAACCAACAGTTTTCTGATATTCAGAAAACGGTTGGTTTCAAACGGTTTCATTTCATTCCCATGCAAAATTGTAATTAATATATTTTGCCACTATTCAAATGTTATAATATTGGACTTATATCAATTAATATAATCTATTAAATGATGTCCTTAGTCGTTATTATTTCATTAAAAAGTATGTCGTTAAACTGTATTTTATTGAATGTTATTGACAGTTGTGTAATATGAATCAAGGAAATCTAGAATGATACGTGTCAACCTGTTGGTAAATGCATAAAATGGTCCAGACATGAGATAACCGAATGCCATACAACTTCTTAGATATAACTCTCGTTAATCAGAATACTGTACATACATATTAGACACAAATAGTAATCTATAAGATTCCGTATTAAATTTTGCAGGTACTGAGCTGTATGACTCTGCATAATGCAAAACACCGACAAATGCTTTCAAATTCCGTGGCTTTCATATTCGGAAATCATGGTGCTGCATACAAGAGCTGGATTCAACCGAAAGGACGATATCATGTTATTCATGAGTCTGTGTCCATCGTTCCACGTTGCAGAACCTGGTGCTGAAGAGTTAAAGGTAGGTGAAGTAATAAATGTGCAAACTGTCCGTGACGCTACAGACAATATCGAATCATACGTGAAAACACATATTCCACACACTTTAAAGTATGTATTAAAACACGAGGTGTAGTTTTATTATTCATACAGGTCAGGTGCCCACTGACATTAGTGTATCAGAACCATTGTGATTCCTTTAAGTTGGATCAGTGTATTCTACATTTGAATCACATTGATAAGAGTTTTATTACTACAAGGAGCAATTTCGAAATATAATAATCTGATTCTTCCGAGCACTTTGATTCTCTAAAGATAAGGTTATAGATATATATTTGAGTTTCGTTTACTTTGCATATTCAAATTTTGGTGTGAATAAATATCAATCAAACACATAAGGGCATTTTAAACAAAAGGGACTGTTGGTAATAAAAGTGAAAAAGGTTAAAAACATAATTTATTATGGTTCCTATATGTATATATTCTGATTCTTTTTTTCTCGTAGTTACCATTTAAATATAAATAATTCTGATAGTGAGATAAGAGCTTTCATAGATTCTCACAGGTAGCATAATTCTATTCATAGAATCACGCAGGTAGCATAATTCTATTCATAGAATTATGCTACCTGCGTGTGTAAAGTAGAGGTGATATTGTCATTTCACTGTCCATTGAACATTGGAAGCAAGATACATTTCCAGGTGTCATTTCAAGTCATTGGGATCAAGGCTGGGGTGGTATGGAACTAAATAGTTACGATAGTAAATTTTGTACAGACTGGATAGCCATACTTTTACTTGACCCATTATTGGAGGTATGGTATACAATTTTCGATGCATTTCTGTGGTACTATTCTTTATGGAGAAAGCAATATATATTGTTTCACATTTGGCATAACTTTGCAACACAGCAGATATTGTAGATCGAGATTGCAGATCGCTTTCATAAAAAAGCTGACGCGACAGTTGCCCATGCATTATGTACACTAAAGAAAAGTGTCTGCAGTTGAGTTAATGTAATTTGAGTTTCATGAAAATGACTGCAATTTAAAATGCTTTTCTCAATTTTTATTATAAAAAATAAAGAATAGGTTTTCTTTTTTTTCTTTTCTCGAGAATGTAGATCGCTTTAGATCGAGATTGTATACAGCTTTCATAAAATAGCTGACACAACAGTTGCCCACGTATTATATACACTAAAGAAAAGTGTCTGCAGTTGAGTTAATTCAATTTGAGTTTCATGAAAATGACTCCAATTTAAAATGCTTTTCTCAATTTTATTATGAAAAATAAAGAAAATATTTTCTTTTTTTTTTTTTCACTGATGACTATATTTCCTTTTTGTGCTTCATTTTACATTTTGCTGTGCATATACTCCTTGAAATTTCATGTAAACTTGCCATTTTAAAGCCATTGTCATATAAGAGCGAGAAATTTAATACGAAATTAAAATGTATTTTAATATTCTATTAAAACTGTTATATTTTTAATTATTAAATTTTGATGAAGAGCATATAATAAATTACAATTAGCTAAGAATAGATTTCTGCGTTGTGCTAAATTTCCTTTCATACAAAGAAATAAATTAATCGCTATACATTTCTATTTTTAATCACTCCATAAAACTTCAATTTATTAAATAATAAATGACTTTAAAATCTAATGTTTAATAAAGGCTTTTCTTTAAGGATCTATAATTTATATTTCCTTCTCTCTTGATAATAATTGGTATTTTTTGTTTGCTTTAAAAATACTTTGAAGTCTGTGATTTGATTTTTGCTATTCCATCTTTTTTGAAGAAATATCAATGATTCATTTCATCTTAATTTTATGGAGAGCTGAGTTTTGTATCTCATTATTTATGATATCAATATTTAATGATATCTTATTATAGAATCGAATTTCAGAAGACGAAATTTGATGATTGTATCATCGAATTATAGAATATTGGAATTTAAAATTTTATATTTATTGCATGTTTAATGCATAGGCTATTTTGAAATAGGATGATTTTTTTTCTCATTTCAAGTTGAGGTTTTGTCTGTATTTATATCCATTTGTGAAATATTATTTATTGCTTTTTGTTTTATTTGTCAGAATTTTTTATTTATATTTGATCAATTAATTTTAAAATCTCTGATTTGAATAAAAACCATAGAATTCTATGTTATTAAATCAGAATTTTTGCTAAAAGGGAATTTCAAAATATATAAAGGAAAACTATCAGTTTCTCAAATAATATTAAAGAGAAATTAGTTGAAAGGACATTAATTTTTTTTGTGTGTGTGTCCTGATATAAAAAACAAATAATAAACAAAATTATGTTTAAAAAAGAAAGACCATCTTTTTGGAATTTGGAATCTTTTTTCTTCAAACATCGTACAATATTATTATTGCAGTAGTTCTATATGAAATTTTTGATGTGTTGTTCAGTTTATTTTACATTAGCAATAGATAATAAACACAGTTTTTAAGACAATTTTTATTAATATACTTTATTGATTGCAATTAATTGAATACATAGGAATGCAAATATAACTAACTATAATGTTTCCTCAACTACAAATGTTAATTCTTTACTAAAAGATACTAATTACTGATACATTCGATGTTAACAATAATTAAAGTTTTTGTCAAAAGTTCTTCTATGTAATATTTTATTATTTTTTTCTCTTACTTAATGTAGATGAATCTTTATCTGTAGCAAATATATCACGCCCTTGACAATACATCCAAGACATTTATAATCGTCACATACTCAGTTTGAAACCCCCTGAATCAAAGACAAATTTTAAACTGTGCAAAAGTGTTGTTGTTGTTGCTTATACCCTTGATTTAGAATCCTAAACCAAGTCCAGTAGATCATGCTGCATCAATAGATCGAAAAACGGTGCTCCCCTCATTCAACAGTTGCCTCACAGAGGCACCAATACAATCGATGAGATGAGAGGGAGACGCGATGGCCGAACAATGACAAAGGGTATGTCTTCTCGTTTCCATTGAAGGTCAAACTCTTAGCGTGGCCAGTCCTTAGTCTAGCTAAAGCCGTTTGAGCGGATCTAGGACAGGAGCACTGCAAGGACATACCAGGATATTTAGCGGCATACCATGCATGAATTGGTGGCGAACTCCAAGCGGTATTCACTCTGGCTAAAGTCATGGAACCTCTGGTGAACTCTGGTGCAAAAAGTTATTCAAGATAATATATACCAATTAGATAGTGTAGTGTTTTGGGTTGTACAGCTGGATTGTAACTGGGTGTAGTTGGATTGAGACTTGAGACTCAGATGTGAGAACACACAGCTTTATTTACACGCTCACAAACCCCACATACACACACTTAAAACATACAGCGTGTAAAAAATTTTAAGACATAATTAAAGATTCGTGGAAGGATTTCACTTATAAGCCGAGAATAAAGATACTTGAACTCCGTGACGTTGACATTTTAAAGGGTAGGGTTGTCAAATCAACACTCTATAGTCATATTAGACCGGGACCTACGGTTTTGAAGTTGTTTTAAAGATATTCCTATTGCCCTCTAAATTTAGTCATATGCATAACCGTTACTTGAAAATGTCTTTATTCTTGTCGCAGATTTCACATTTCATTCTTATAATTCGTAATGCAAAAGTAGTTTCTTTCTGGGGCCTGATGGCCAAGTGGCCAGCTCTCTGGCGCTCGGTGTCACAGGTTTCGGATTCGAGTCCCGGTGTTGCCACGGATGTTTGTAGTGGTTCAAAATCCACTTTAAACCGTAGGTCCCGGTCTAATATGACTATAGAGTGTTGAGTTGACAACACTACCCTTTAAAACGTCAACGTCATGGAGTCAAGTCAGACTTCTACCTACGAGGGCTCCATCTGAGCAGAAGTTGCCCCTCCTTCCATGAGACCACGTGGGTTCTTGGACTTTGTCTAGATGTTGCTGTTTATCAAGTGGTATAAGAAGCAATAACAGTTTCTTTCTATATGTACGATGAACCAAAATCATGTAGATTGTTTGAAATTATTTAAAAACTTGTAATAATCGTATAAGTGAAATGTGAACCAAATCCATCAATAATGTATGAGATAATATGCCATATATATTTAAATTTTAACTAAATACTTTATTAAGAGATGGTTTTCATTTTAAATACCTTGAAGCACACAGTGTTTTTATAAGAATAAAATTAACGCGAAGTAAAAAGAAAGTTCTTAAACCAAAAAAAAAAAAAAAAAAAATAATAATAATAATAAGTGAGTTTATAAAGTTTTTAAACATGAAAAATTGAAGGTAATTAAAGAGTTCAGAAATCTGAAATCCGTAGAATATATGAAAAACAAACGCGATCCTAGTTTCAAAGGAGGGAAAACTCATTAAGTGACATGTGAAGCAAAAGCTAAAATTTGACTAAGAAAAATGTGCAACAAGAGTAATATAAATATAGTGCGCAGCTGGTGAAAATAATCGAAGTGCATTTGAATACCTCAAGAGTTTTTACCTCAAACTTTACGTTTTTACAATCTTTCAAACTCTATATTCAAAATTTCAAGACTTATTTTATTTAAACATAACCAATATATTGTTGTAAATAAATTGACCAATAAATATAAATATTTATTCCGTGTGATTTGTTGCAACAATAAATTGCTTTTTCATATGCTAATGCTAACTATTGCTTTATGATATAAATAATTTTTATTAAAGAAAGTAATCTTATGTTATATGTAAGAAAAACCATGATCTCAACAATTGCTTTTTAAAATTAAGGAAGCCTTCTTAGTGTTTCCTTTTTATTGATAAACTGTTTATAATAAAATTACGTAAAAATCATGTGTTGCTCAAAATTTCCGCATTGTATCGTACAAAGTAATAATATTACAAAATGTTATGAAAAACTATTGTTTTATCATATGCTACAAAGTAATCAATATCGTACAAAAATGTAATCTTATACTATATTTTATGAAAACCTTCTTTGTTTTATAACAGTTTATGATAAAGCCATGAAAAATGTGTTGTTCATATTTCGTATTGTATCATACAAAATACTAAGTGGTTTTCATATTCTAATGCTAAATTTGCGCATCGATGCAAATATTTTTTTATTAAAGAAAGTAATCTTATACTATATTTAAAAAATATGATCTCAACAATTACTATTTAAAATTAGGAAACCTTCTTCCTGTTTCCTTTCTACTGATAACAGTTTATGATAAAAACACATGAAAATCATGTGTTGTTCATATTTCTCGTATTGTATCATACAAAAATACTAAGTGGTTTTTCATATGCTAATGCCTAACCATTGCGCATCGATACAATTTTTATTAAAAAGTAATCTTTTTATTTAAAAAAAATGAGTAATTACTATTTAAAATGAAACCTTCTTCCTGTTTCCTTTCTACTGATAAAAAAAAAGCATGAATCTCAACAATTGCTATTTACAAAATTAAGTGGTTTTTCATATGCTAATGAGACTATTTCGATACAAATATTTTTTTATTAAAGAAAGTAATCTTATGCTATATGAGCATGTTCAACAATTGGGAGACTTTTTCATTTTTACTGATAAAAGTTTATGATTAAAATACATGAAAATCATGTGGTGTTCAAATTTCAGGCATTAAAATTTCTGAAAATTGGCGTAAATATTTTTAAGAAAGTGATATTGATAATTTTATAAAACTTGACTGTTTCAAATATTACTAATATTTTAATTGAGTTTCCACTTCTTATATTACGAAACACAAACTTTACATGACATTAATGTTTACTCTGAAACTTAAACTTAATTTACCACTTGTCCCGTATGTGATGGAATGAATTATTCGAATACCTATACAATACAAAATATTATTTAAGTAAAATTTATTATTAATATATTTTATCTATTTTTTTAATTGCGTCGAGAACCATGTCGGGTCCACCACCGGACCATGTCGAGTCAGACCACCACCATACGACCCATTAATCGGTCGTACTGATCATGTCCTGTGAGCAGCCCAAAGTGGGCTGCACCGACGAACGCTGTTATTCATTTAGCATTACATAGGGGGGCACGTGTAGCTTGAATATATGCTACGGACGCAAGTAACACTGGCTAACAATGCTCTACGATCATATTAGATAGGGACCTACGGCTAAATTGGATTCCGAACCACTAGAAATATCCATTGGTTCCATCCATCCATCCTTGGTACTCGAACATGAAACCTGTGGCACCCATCTCCTGGGAGCTACTCACTCGGCCATCCGGCCCCTAGTTTTGCCATACCTATATATTTAACAGTAAATGCGCGTTTGAACTTCAGAGCGTTTAATAAAATATTATTTGAATAGCAAGATTTCCTTTCATCACATACTTGATGGCAAAATTATTTCATTATTTAAATATAAATGTATGCTATTTTTTTTTATGGGTGGAAATTTTCATGCTTTTTATTTTACATACATTGAAAGCAATTTAAGTGACTTAATTAGATTAATAAAGTCGTTCATTCATTTTACTTTACATAATTTGTTTTGCCACATAGTAAATGAATATGAAACTGCCTTTACTATACAAAGTGACATTAAAACTTTAGCTCTTCATAAAGATTAAAAGAAGAGTTAATAAAAGAAAACTACTGAATAATTTCTCAATCGAGTCAACTGAAAATAATTTTAAACGTACACCATAAATGTTTTTTTCTTCAAAAGTTATACAGCCAATACTCATCAAGGCAACTGAAAGATGAAAAAAAAAAAGTGATTTGTTAAACTTAGAGGCTCATTCAAAAATCCATTTCATTAAAGTGATTTTACACTTAATGACTTTGCTGTATTCCGTTAACATAGAGCCGAGGAGGAATTAACATTGCACAGGAATTAAAGGCATTTAGGAGTGTCATGTTCTTCAAAAGATCATCAGCTTTTAGCCAAAAGAAAACAGTTCGAACCGTGGTTAATGCCTTCAAAATGACGATAATTGTTAATTCAATAACAGTGATTTCGACCGTTTTTGTCGCAGTGTTTAATTAGCGACTGACAGTTGATTAAACTTCGTTAAACACAAGGTGAAAGCCCTCTTGGAGCTGTTGTGACGTCAGTAGTGCGTGTTACAGCAAAATGGAATTAACGACGAGTAAAAGTCTGAATGGACTTAGAAGTTGCCTGAAATAATTCCATTTTGAAGTTGAAGAGGTGTTTATCAGAAGTAATCCATAAAATAATGGTCATGTTAGTCTTTTTATATAAAATAATGCAAATAATATTTAAAATTTATTCATAAGATTGAACAATATTTTATAAGATAAGTTTATGAACAATAATTTATAAGATAAGTTTAAGAACAATGTCTTATATTTTTGGATTATTGCATACAACTTAATATAATAAATGAAAATGTTTTTCTGTGAGATGTCACCATATTTTTTCAAATGCAAATTATTTTAATTTATGGATTTTTTTCTGAATTTACAGTTTATATACTATAAAAAATTCACATTAGTTATCACGAAGATATTCTGAAGTGGGAAAATATATTTTATATTTTAATTTGAATTTAAAATATTTAATTAAAACTAGATGGCTTTTATTTCTAAGGACACAAATTTTAAGTGTTTAAAAACAAATGAAAGATTAGAAATATATGTTTTATGTATGAAATTACTTAGATAATTCATTATACATTAGCTTGTGTAACAATATAAGAAAAAAACATTTTTATACTTTTCAACATTTCTCCAATGATTTTGCTATTAAAATATACCAATAATTTTTTTAGTACAAAAGAGCAGAAAAAATTTATTCTTAGCAGATTCGTTTTGATATTAATTATTGCTTTAAAAAACTGTGCATTTTATTTGATTTTAATGGGTATTATTTTTTCTTGTCTAAAAAATATCCGTATTTTCTTAACCTTTAAAAAGAAATTCAATAGTTTAAATGCTCTCTCTGAAGAAAATTGAAGACATTTTGCAATTATACGATGAGCTTCAAAGTTTTATGCTGGAATGTTGTAAAAAGAAAAATCGAGATCTTACGATCTGTGGTTCTTCGTGAAATGGCCAGAATCTTCTTGACGCGATGTCAATCTGTGTCTTAGACCGGAAATTACGTCAGTATGTAAATCTGAACTGGCATCTTGATAAACCAAAAAGGACTGGAGAAAATGTGTAGATATTTCTTTTTATCTTTTCCAATGCGTTTTTTCCTTAGTCTAAATTGCTCCCCTCAAAAAACTTAACTTCTTCCTTTCAAGAGCAATGTGAGAGCAGACTAATTTAAAGATGCCCATCATCCGGAGCATTTTCTGAGAAAGATATTCAACGTCTTAAAGAAAGATATAGAACAACGTTTGTAGGAGTATGTTGCTTTAAGTGAATGCGTATTAACTTTTCTTTACGCACCAGTTTTAATGTCACAGAAGAGTTGATTAATGTCGGGTACAGAATAAAAAATTTTGTGAAACTCAGAAAAGGCATTTCTCGAATATATCAGATGTATTTTTCTTGACTATTAATTGGTTAAATTTATTTTATTCCAATCTTTTCTTGGATATATATATATAAACCAATGGATGTTCAATAAATTTTCAATAGAAACAAAACATGAAGAGACTATTAGATTAAGAAAACAATATGTTTACTTTACATAAATATTTCTGGCCATTGCTTTAAAAAACTGCTAATTTTATTTAATTTTTAAAAGGGATTACTTATTTGTTATGTGAAAAAAAGTTCTATGTTTTCTGACCTTTAAATAGAAATTCAATAGTTTAAATGTGAAAAAATTGCAAGACATTTTGTAATTATACGATGAGCTTAAAAATATGTGCTGGAAGGTTATAAAAGAAAAATCGTGATATTGTCGCTTCCAACACTGAACTTACGATCTGTGGTTCTTCTTGACATAAAAAGTTCAATATTATCAAAGCTTTTTTTTTTTCAACTCAATTTTTAGAAACGGTTTCATGTTAGCCATATTTTTGTAGTCCCTAAATGCAAATATTTAATTAAAACTAGATGGCCTTCGTTTCAAAGGACACAAATTTTAAATGTATAGAAAACAAATACATGGCTAGAAATTTATATGTTATGTACGAAAATGTTTAAATAATTCATTATATATTAGCTTGTGTAACAATATAAGAAAAATTTTATACTAATAAACAAGATTTCTCTAATAATTTTGCTTTTTAAATTTAACAGTATTTTCTCAATACAAAATTGCAGATAAAAATGTAATACAATTTTTTTCTTAGCAGATTCATTTTGAAATTAATTATTGCTTTAAGAAACTGCACAATTTATTTGATTTTAAAAGGTACGATTTATTTGTTGTGTGAAAAACGGTTCATGCTTTCCTAACCTTTAAACAGAAATTCAATAGTTTAAATGTGAAAAAAAATTGCAAGGCATTTTTGCAATTATACGATGAGCTTAAAAGTTTTCTGCTGGAAGTTTATAAAAGAAAATCGTGATCTTGTCGCTCGCAGCTCTGAAATTCCGATCTGTGGTTCTTCGTGGCGCGATGTCAACCTGCGTCTCAGACAGGAAACTGCGCCAGTATGTAAATCTGAACTGGCATCTTGATAAACTAAAAAGGACTGGGGGAAATTTTCAGATTTTTCTTTTTTTCTTTTCCAATGCATTTTTTCCTTAGTCTAAATTGCTTCCCTCCAAAAAACTTAACTTCTTTTTTGAAGAGCAATGCAAGAGCAGACTAATTTAAAGATGCCCATCATTCTGGGACATTTTCTGAGAAAGATATTCAACGTCTTAAAGAAAATATCGAACAACGTTTGTAGGAGTATGTTGCTTTAAGTGCCCTGGGCTTTAACCTTTCTTTACGCACTGGTTATAACGTCACCGAAGAGTTGATTAATGTTGGGTACAGAATAAAATTTTATGAAAAGTAAAAAAAAGACATTTCTCGAATATTTCAAATGTATTTTTCTTGATAATGAATTAGTTAAATTTATTTTATTCTAATCTTTTATTGAAAATATATATAAACAAATGGATATTCAATAAATTTTAAATAGAAACAAAAGATGAAGCGACTATTAGATTAAGAAAACATTGTGCTTACTCTACATAAACATTTCTTATTATTGCTTTAAGAAATTGTGCATTTTGTTTGATTTTTAAAAGGTACGATTTATTTGTTGTTTGAAAAGAAGATCCATGTATACTTAAACTTTAAAAAGAAATTCACTAGTTTAAATGTTCTTTGTGGGGCATGAATGGCCGAGTGGCTAGCGCTCTGGCGCTCGGTACTACAGGTTTTGGGTTTGAGTCCCGGCGGTGCCATGGTTGTTTGTAGTGGTTCAGAATCCACTTTAAAAAGTAGGTCTCGGTCTAATAGGGATCGTAGAGCGTTGCGGGGGCATTGTTACTCCGCGTCCGTGGCTTATCTTCAAGTTACACGCGCCTCCTGGGTAATGCAAAGTGAGTACGTCTCTGCAGCACTTGCCTTAAGGCATCCAAAGACCAAGCTGTCTGTGTTTGCCAGCTGCATTAGAAAAAAAAAATGTTCTTTGTGAACAAAATTGCAAGACAACTTGCAATTATACGATGAGCTTAAAAGTTTTATTCTGGAAGGTTATAAAAGAAAAATCATGATCTTGTCGCTTGCAGCTCTGACGTTATGAACTGTGTTCTGTGGTGTCTGTTTACTCTACATTAATGTAAATGAAATTTAGTTCTCTTTTTCAGTAATAGCTATACTGGGGCTCGGAGTATTTGTAAATTTAGAAAACAATTTAATTTTTTTTTATACGTAGTTCATATTACCTGTAGAAATTCAAAATTATCATAGTCTTTTATTTTCGTCCTATTTTTGCACACCTTCAATGCAAATATTTAATTAAAACTAGACTTCATTTCTGAGGACACAAATTTAATGTTTAAAAACGAATGAATGGTTAGAATTTTATGTGCTATGTATGAAATTGCTTAGATAATTCATCATACATTAGCATGTGCAGCAATGTAAGAAAGAAAAATCTTTTACAATAATATTCAACATTTCTTTAATATTTTTCCTATTAAAATATAACAGTTATTCTTCGGTAGAAAAGAGCAGAGAAATTATTATTCAAATTCATTCTTAGCAGATTCAATTCAAAATTAATTATTCCTTTAAAAACTGTGTACTTTTTTAAAACATTACTGTGTACTTTTTAAAACAAACTGTGTACATTTTTAAAATGAACGATATAGTTCTTGTTTGAAAAAAAGATCCATGTTATCTTAAGCTTTTAAACAGAAGTCCAATAGTTTAAATGTGCTCTGTGAACAAAATTGCAACACATTTTGCAATTATACTATGAGCTTAAAAGTTTTCTGCTGGAAGGATATAAAAGAAAAATTGTGATCTTGTAGCTCTGAAGTTCCGATCTGTGGTTCTTCTTGACGCGATGTCAACCTGTGTCTCAGACAGGAAACTGCGTCAGTATGTAAATCTGAACTGGCATCTTGATAAACCGAAAAGGACTAGGGAAAATTTGCAGTGTTTTCTTTTTATCTTTTCCAATGCATTTTTCCTTAGTCTAAATTGCTTCCCTCAAAAACTGAACTTCTTTCTTTGAAGAGCAATGCAAGAGCAGACTAATTTAAAGATGCCCATAATCCGGGACATTTTCTGAGAAAGATATTCAACGTCTTAAAGAAAGATATCGAACAACGTTTGTAGGAGTATGCTGCTTTAAGTGCCTGGGCTTTAACTTTTCTTTACGCACCGGTTATAATATCACAGAAGAGTAGATTAATGTCTGGTACAGAATAAAAATTTTATGAAACTTAAAAAAGGCATTCCTCGAATATATCAGATGTTATTTATCTTGATAATTAATTAGTCAAATTTATTTTAATCCAATCTTTTATTGGATATATACAGAGTGATTATAATTAAAGTCTCACTTTGAAAATGCTGTAAAGAAAGAACCACCTGTTACATGAGTTCAAATTTGAACTGAAGATACTTGAAGGGGGGAAACGGTATGGTATCAGAAAATGTTCCACCGATCTTTCCCATCCAATTTGGTATGACTTTGCCGTGGAGGATGGGCTTTCTACTAACAGTGTCACAACTTTTGAATGACTTGGAATCAATTTTTTCCGTCAAAAACCGAAACAATCAAGAACATTGAACACTATAGTTGGTTTAATGTGCAACTCATGCCAAATACGTTCTGATTTCCATTCAAAATATCACTGGTAGCCGAATTCTCTTTCTTTATGCTGCTTTCAACGCCGTCTGTTAATAGACAGTGGAACATTTTTTTTATGCCGTACCGTTTCTCCCGTCTTCAAGTATCTTCAGTTCGAATTTAAACTCGTTGTGACGAGTGTTTCTTTTACAGCATTTTGAAAGTGAAACTTTAATTTTAATCACCCTGTATATTTCCAATAAAAGACTGTTTTAAAATAAATTTAGCCTATTAATTATCAACAAAAATACATCGAGAAATGCATTTTTAAGTTTCACAAAACGTTTGTTCATCACCAAACATTAATCAACTCTTCTGTGACGTTTTAAACAGCAATTATTAGAATCCCTCTGTATATAAACCAATGAATGTTCAATACATTTTCAATAGAAACAAAAGACATAGAGACTATTAAATTAAGAAAACATTGTGTTTACTCTACATAAACATTTCTGGCATATTTAATTATTTTAATCGCCTAAGTTTATTTAATTTAGAAGTTTATGTTAATATACAAATAGATTTAGAGTACAAAATTACTCTGTAAAAGTTAATTTAAATGCTCTTCATTTACTCGAATTCGTGATTGTTTTGTTCTGTTCAACATTTTAATCTTCTTTGTGGTATATCTTTAATACAATATACTATTTATCCAATGTGAATTTTTTGATAATGAATTGATTCAGTTTATTTTAAGTCAGTCTATTATTGAAAATATATATAATTGAAAAGGAATATTGAAAACTTCTTTGTTGAAACAAGATATAAAGAGATTATTAGATAAAGTTAAATATGTCATAAGCATCTTTCCCATACCATACCATAAGCATTTCTGGATCATTTAATTATATATTTCATGGATAACTATATATTAATGATCGATAAATTTAAGACTTTAGGGTTGTTTAATAAAAGTTAATTTAATGCCTTTCATTGATGTGGTACAAGTTTTCTTTTGTTCTGTTAAACGATTTTAATTGTTAAGTATCACGTATGCATTATTGAAATTAATACAGAATGTGTTTTAATTCACTGAACATCTCTTGTAGCTAAATTAAAAGCAGAAACAAAATGTTCAGTAAACAGACGATGCACTGTTTAAGCGTTGGGATTAGCAAGATAAGTTGTCATTGTAAAAAACTATTTTATTTTTTTTTATTCAGGAGTTTAAAAAGAATTTACATATTTTAGAAATTTTATTAAATTTTTTTGTAATTAATGAATTCATTGTAATAAATCTGTATTGATATTTTAAAAATACTTGAAAATTCTCTTGTAAATTAAATATATTTTTATGCTCAACATTTTCAGTATAATATATTTGTTACATAGATATTCGAGTATTTCAATAAAATATATCATTCAATTAACTGTAAAAAATAGTTCCATACTATCAGTATTTATAAATTGATTGAATCATGCAAAGAAGTCTTTAATCATCATATCAGACTTATCAACATTCTCATCGACTCGTCACAGAACTCCCGCTCTTTTTCCCAAAAACCTCCATTTAATACAATCCGTTAAGGGGAGGGTTTCAACTTCCATCACTTCTCATTGGAGTACACATTTCTCAGCTCGGGGTCTGTCACCAATAAAGATGGAGCAATTCATTGTGTAGTTCATATTCAAGCTGTATTTATTTCGCCCTGTGAAGATCGCACAGACATTCATTAATTTTATGAGTCTCATTATACATGATACCGAATATCTGATTTGAGTGACAGGTTGTTCTCATTAGAACAAAATATTAACTGAATGTAATACAACTACCCACAATACTGCTTGTCTGCTGTCAAATTTGAGTGATGTGCTTTTATAATATACTTGTCAAATAACATATATTCCTCTCTTCTGGGAATGAAATGCCACAACTCTTCCGGTGAGAAAAAAATGCTACATCATATAGTATACATTTTGCATCACTTAAAAATATATTTCAATATTTCTAATAAAGCTTTAGCAATTTAAATTTTTTGAAGTACAAATAACAATTACATGCGTTATTGCTTGATACACTGAAGAGATTATTTGTGTTTTAAGCAATAATGATACACAGTAGTCATGGCTGGTTTTATATTGGAAAAATGTAACATTTCCCTCTTTCCCATCAAGCGTAAAATTTTGAACTAAATATTTCTTTTCAACAGTCACTGTGTTTAAATATTAGGATTCCATTAAAATTCACAGTGCATCTATCATTTGGAAGCCATACATTAAATTGTCAGCACTTCTAGACAAAGATTAATAAATGAGACGTATAATGTTCTCACTAGATTCTTCTGCTTCGGTGGGTAATAGGTGAAAGTGTTTGAAGGGAGTGATGGATCATCAAGACATATTTTGATACATTTGCCTCAACACAACCATGCACAATGAAAAAAATGTATTCCTCTTTACCATTTGTTTTTGGAATTTAATTGCTCATAAGGGGGACTTGTTTTCAATTAAGTGCGATATTTTAATGAGCTCAAAAAATGAAAAAAAAAATTTTAAAGAAACTCATTAAATGTATTTAAAACTACATAGAATTGAATACCACCAAGAGGAATAATGACTTGTTTAATAAACCTTAAAACTTCTCTAGGAATCAACAGAATATCAGAGGATCTTTTAATGATGCTATATTTCGGGGCCTCTTGAATGATATTAAGGATATTTTTCTGGTAATAATGTTAAATATTGATTTAAGAGGTAGATTTTGAATTTCGGTTATACTAGTAAATATATAGAAAAAAATCACTCTGTAAACAGCAACCAGTTTCATTCTGAATAGCCGCGTTTTGAATAGAAAACGACTTGTTTTGTAATGATTTTATATGTGACTCGAAAAAAACTTTTTCATTTCAATTTGCCGTTAAATAAATAAAGATTCAAAACTCGTTTCAATTTGCCGTTAAATAAATAAAATTCAAAACTCGTTTCAACATTAAATAAATAAAAAAAAACAACATTAATTTAACACTCTATGATCTTAAAGACTGCATTGTTATAAATGAAAATGAATTACAAGATATTATTCTATTTAATAACGCTTTCGTGTTTAAAAGAAAATAAGTTGGCTTAGAAAAATCTATGAGTATTACTTTACGACACTTTAGTATGAATATCAAATACTAATTCTAACAAAAGTTAACAAGTGGCAGTAAATCTGACACGATAAATGAACGTTGTGATCAGACGAAATTTTCCCTCCGTTAGCTGTAGCCGTTTTTGTATGTTGGCAAAAATCTCAAATATCAAGTATGCACTGGCAAGTATCTCGTCTAAAATGTTGTAAAATTTATTATTGTTTCATTTCGGTATTTCTCACTTCAGATATTCTAATGTAATACATACATTTAAACGTAATTTATAGATATTTTTGATTTTTTATTATTCGATTTAGTTTTTATCTTTGATATAATAACTTGTTTAAAGAGATTAATGACCGTCGGAAAAACTTACAATTGTATGATGAAATTTAAATAAGGGAATTTAGGAATAAATTTATTTAATAAAAATTAAAGAAGAGGAAGATAAGAATTTTAAAGGTAATAAGAAGATTATTTATTCGTAAATTAGAATAATTGCGATTTTATTTGCAACGATTTTTATTTTGTAAAGTAAAATTAACAGCTTAATTATTTTAATGCATTACTCTAAAACCAATTTTAACTAAAAAAACCTGAAATATAATATTTAAAAATATATTTACTCACTTTTTTAATGCAGAAAATTCAGTACACAAAACGTTTTTAATCGATGATAAAAAAATGTTGATATTAGACTAAAAGTATATTACTAACTAAAATATATATTAGTTTGTTAAAAATAATTTAAAATTAATATATATAAAATCTGGGTTCTAATATAAAAATATTGATTTTTCAAGAGGCTTCTACTCATATAAAGGATATAGTGATTAAAAAACATGCTACGCTAATTATATAATGAGCACTATATTAACATACGTAATATTTCACAAACATGAATTTTTTTTCCATTACTTGTTTTTTTTTGCAAAATTTTGTAAATCTTAAATATACAGTTTTTATAACTATTTACCAATCTCCTGATCTCAATAAGATCAACGAATCTTTTATATCAAAACACATTCAAAGAGTTTCCGTTTGTTTAGCTGTTATCATTTAAAATAATTTGAGCATTTTTGGTGTCCGACTTGTGGATCAGTACCAACGTTCGCCGCTGGTGACCATTATTGTTGGTGTTCAATCCGCTGGCGGTTTTGTTGTAGACATTATTTCAAAAAACGAGGAGATGGCCTTTGTGATATTCAGCATCCTGCCTCGTTAGTCGGACTACTTGGTTGGTGTTTTCGGGTTTGTTTCCGTATGATACGATAGTGTGAAGTAGTTCTCATTAAAAGTCCTGCCCTCCTTCTTCAGCGTCACGGAGCCTAATTAGACTTCTATCTACGTCTGCTTCTATACAACAGAAGCTGTCCCCCATTTCCTCCTTCCATGAGACCTTACGGGTTCTTGGACTTGGTATAGATGTTGTTGTTTACAAAGTGGAATAAGAAACAAACTACAAACATTTTTAGCAAGAAAGACAAATTAAGTAATTTGATGGATTAAACTTCGTTCAAATAACTATTCTTTTAACACAGGAAAATTATTTTTCTTAGATGACATTACAATATAGTATATATATGCATATTCTCATTTTCACAAATATATATGTATATATATCACTTGTTTAAAATAAAAGTGTTTTATGCAGTATTCATTCAACTCAAAAAAAGATTAAACTCATTAATTTTTGCTTGTTTTTCTATTCTTATTGCCAACAAATGAAAACAAGAAACACACAATTTACAATTGAAGACAGATGTTTTAAACAAGGAAGCTTAGAATGAAATGTTTCGCAGCCCTCTCGAAAGATAATCGGATTATCTAAAATTTAATATGCTTAAAATCATCCAAATGTTACAACTTACAAAGCAATGACAGACAAAGTTTATTATTTTTCCAATTAAAATTAAGTGAAAAAATTAATGCTAAATGTAAAAGTTTGTGAAATTATTTTTTGTTGTTACATATTATTTTTCTAAAATCTGTATCAATAGCGTTCAAAAAGTCCTTAAAATTAGAATTCAAAATTGAATTTTAAGAATACATATTTTTTGACAGAATAATTGGATAAAAATTTACTGTGTTCTGAATTATTTTCAATTCGATAATGAATTTAAATATTTGATCCCCAAATCAATTTATTATTTCAAAGAAAACAATGTATGGAAACTATTTAAAAAATCAGTATTCCTTTAAATATATAATTTAAAATTATTTAACAGATTTTAAAGTTTACTCTCTTCTGAATTATTATTTTTAATTCGATAACGAATTTAAATACTTGATCTCCAAATCAATTTATTATTTGTAAGAAAAAAATATATAAAAACTATTAAAAAATCAGTGTTCCATTAAATACTTTGAAACATTTTTATTTGCAGAAACTAAACATTAATACTTCCAAACCAAAGTTTTGGGATTTTTTTATAACTATTCTATTTCAAAATAATACTATTCAAGTCGTTCACATAATTTATTAATTTTTATGCCTAGCGACGTTGAAACAGATAACCATTAAAAATAACTGCAAGCCATTTATTTTCTAAAGTGTAGTAATTTCTTGCTCATCACGTACAAAAACAATTATACATCAAAGAACTACCATTTTGTGACAACTAGACTGTTCTCTAAAACATTTCTGCTGTACCGGATGTCGTTAGAATAATAAGAAGCATACAACAGACTTTTTTTTTAATTACTCAACTGGAGTAATTTGAGTGAGTAATTGCGTACAACTCCGTTCACCTACAATTCTAAATGGGCGGAATTTTTGAAGAATTTTGTTGAATGGAGCATTCACAATTTTTAATGCTTCAATAATCCGGCTAACTTGATATCCAACTCTTGTAATTGCTAATATTTTAATAACAGTCACGTCACATTATGACATTCACTTTTTCATTCAATGCTATTATGTTGACGTAAAGGAAATGGAGCCATGCGGAATGCATTAATTGTGTGTAAAATCTGTGATTTAGAGTAAGACTTAATAGGTGTGAATATGACTGATTTATTCTGAGCTGAGCTGCAATATTTGTTAAAAATATTTGTTTTTTTTATTTAGAGCAATATAATTTGGATCTTGATATCTTGACACTAAAACGATAGTTAATTTAATTATTTTTGAATATTTTTAAACTGTTTGTTTACTGTCTAAAAATCCCCTTCAGAGGGTTAATTCTTGAAGAAAAGAGTTTACGATTGAATTTTAACAATTCTAATTTAACAATTTAACAATTTTAACAATTCTAATTGAACAATTTTAACAATTCTAATTAATAATTTTAATTTAACAATTTTAATTTAATAATTTTAACAATTTACAATTTTAACAATTCTAATTTAACAATTTAACAATTTTAACAATTCTAATTTAACAATTTTTAAGTTAATTCTAATTTAACAATTTCAATTTGGCTGGCACCTGATGATACTCTAGCACTCGGTACCACATGTATCGGGTTCGAATTCCGGCAGTGACATGGATGTTTGCAGTGGTTCGGAATCTACTTTAAGTAGTAGGTCCCAGTCTCATGTGACCGTAGATCGTCTCATAGCCCAATCAGACTTCTTCTCACCCCCAATCAATCCTAAACTGTAAAGGGGCAACTGAGCTCTAGGCACTGGGATGTGGTGTGTTGCAGTAGTAATGGCATCTAATGATATAATGGCAAGTATTTCAGAGTGTTTTAGTGAAAGGATATACCTCACAAGAAAAAAAATATCGTTGTTTGAATACAATAAATAATGAATCGACTTAAGCAACTTGCTGTCTCTTAGATCTGATCATTCGATTGTCTGAAAGGCTCAGATTATGGTGTGGATGTTCTTAACTTATTACTGTAATGCATAATTAATCTTCAGTGCTAGAGATGACTGCCTGATGGCCAATTGATTGACGCTCTGGCCATTGGTACTTTTTAATGCTTCAATAATCCGGCTAAGTTGATATCCAATTCTTGTAATTGCTAATATTTTAATAACAGTCACGTCCCGTCCCATTCTGACATTTTCATTCAATAGTAATATGATGATATAGAGGAAAAAAAAAAGATCCATATATTAATTTTGTGTAAAATCTGTGATTTACAGTAAGACTTAATAAGTGTGAATATGTGTTGATTTACTACAGTGTCGATAAAATGGAAAAACATTAAAATATTTTTTAACTTTTACTTTATTTTATTTGCATCTTGATAACTTGAAACTGAAACAATGGTTAATTTAATTCTTTTTTGAATTTTTTAAACCGGTACTTTGTTTATTATTTAAATATCCCCGTCAGAGGGTGTCAGATCTTCTTGTAGAAAAGAGTTTTAGATTCATTTTTAATTTAGGTTGGCTGCCACCTAATAACTTTGAAGAAACATTCCAAAGCCAATATTAATCTATGGCAGATTAACATTTTAAAAATGCAAAGGATCTCGACTCAAAATTCGAAACATGTTAAATTTTATTTGAAAATCATCACAGATTAATTATCCCTGACTAAGTGTCAAATCGTCCCTTTGTTCAATGTTAAAGACATTTATTTATTTATTTTTTTTTTTTTTTTGGTTACTCTGTGTGTGAATGTAAATATAAACAGTGTAATTTTATTTATAAAGTGATGTGCGTGTGTATACTTAAGATAAATTTGCTGCTTACAATAATTTAAGTGTTTTTTTTTTATATATTCTGCGAGTATATGTAAAGTAATTTTACTTTCTAAAATAATCTACATATGCGTATGTATTATGTTTGAATATTTAAGGTAATTTGCTTTATAAATTAATTTTTGCTTGTCCGTATATTTAAGGTAATATAACCGTAATATGTTTGCATATTTGAGGTGATTTGTTTTACAAAAATAATTTATGCTTGTGTTTATATTTAAGGAAATTCTGCTTTATAATATAATTTACGTAGGTGTATACTTTATGTGCATATATTTAGGGTAAACTAATTTTGAAGCAATTTGTTATTCTATTTCATACAAATTTTAATTTGCGCGTTCTTAATTTTTATGTGAGTACCAATTATCTAGTTATGTACTTTGCTTATTATCTCTTATGTAATAACTTCCTTCCTTCCTCCATTGTTCATAATTATGCAGCAACTGCTTCTACTGTCCAATTATTTATTAGCTGTTACTCTTTTTCTAATTTGTATAATAATTTCTTTGATGAATATTCCTTCAGCTCTCTGATTTTTATATTCCCCAATATAGTGTTTATCGTATTATATTGCTTTACAATTTTTCTAATAATTTTCCCTATGTATTTATATAATTTATTTATGCTCAAATTTCATAACCTCCCCTTTTTCAATTTTAATTTCTGATATTCTCCTCTGTTTTTGTAAAAGAATTCCCTAATTATTCAGCTTCTGTACCACCAAAAGAAAATTTTGCGTAATTTTCTCGCCTCTATCATGTGTCCGTTCAATTTCAACCACATCATTCCCAAACTGTATAGGGGCAACTCAGTTCTAAGGACAGTGATGTGGTGTGATGTAGTGTAGCAGGAGTAGTAGTAGTAGTAACACCTAATGATATAATAAAATATATTAAACAATTTTTTTAGTGAACCGATATACCTCACAAGAAAAAAATCGTTGTTTAGAATACAATGGGTAATGAATCGACTTCCACAATTAGACCTCTGGCAGTTGGCACGACAAGCTTCAGATTCGAATCCTGGCGGTGGCATGTTAGTGGTTCGGAATCCATGTTAAACTGTAGGTCCCGATCTTAATTAGCCCAAAGTGTGCACAAAATGGCCGTAGAGCGACAAATCAAACCATACTAATCCACAACTAAACTTATCTTAAATTTGATCATTCGATTGTCTGAAAGGCTTAGATGATGATGTGGATTTTCTTAACTTATTATTGTTTTTTCCATAAGTTTTGAAGTAATCTTCAGTCTGAGATGACAGCCTGAGGATCAATTGGTTAATGCTCAGGCCATTGGTTCCATAGACCTCAGGTTCGAATCCTGGTGTTGGTATAGATGTTTGTGTGTGGTTCGTGGCCTGAATGGCCGAGTGTCTAGCTTTCTGGCGCTCAGTGCCACAATATTTGGGTTCGAGTCCCGGAGGTGTCATGGATGTTTGTAGTGATTCGGAATCCACTTTAAGCCGTATGTCCCGGTCTCATATGAATGTAGAGCGTCACAGAGCCCAATCAGACTTCCTCTCACCCACATCATTCCCAAACTGTAAAAGGGCAACTCAGCTCTAGACACAGTGATGTGGTGTGATATAGTAATAGTAGTGGTTCGGAATCCACGTTAAATTGCAAGCCCTCGTGTAATTAACCTAAAATGCACAAAAAAATGACAGTAGAGCGACAAACCAAATCAGTCTCATATGATAATATTACTAAACTATAAATGTGTATTTTTGCTTTAGACACAATGATGTTGGGAGGTGTGGTGTAGTAGTGATAGTCTAAGATGAGAAAAATACTGAAAATTAGAAAATTAGAATTTGTTTTAAAATATGTATTGAAATAAATTATAGAAATTTTTAAACCGTGTTATAAATTAAATTATAGCAATAAATGAAAATACTTATTAAATTTCGTACGATTCTATACTAAAATTTTGCAATTTTATGAACATAAAAATTAAGAATAATATGTTCTTAATTAGCATAAGTCTGAAGACATGCTTAATTTCTTTAAGAAAGTGTATCTTCATATGTTTTACATCTTACACTTTTTCGTCTCTTTAGCGAGCATGATAATTTCAATACCCATTTATTTACAATACATTTTAAATAATTGCATTTTATACAATAGTAAACGATCGAAGAATAATTAATTTTTATAAAATGTGTATTGCATTTCAAATTTTAATTATATTTATAAGATATACTTGAAATTATAAAATACGTAGCGTTTGTGATTAATTAGTTCATGAATTTATCAGTTTTTTTCCCTTATATTTTTATGAGTACTTTAAAGCTGTTATTTAGTTAGGCAAGATCTTTCTCTGAGTAATATGTTACTTTTATAATAAATAATGTAATATTTTCACCTAAAATAACTTTAGTTTATTTATACAATGTATTGAAATGCATTCATTTATATTATAATAATTGAAAATTTATATTTATATTCAATCACTTTTTTAAGTTTAATTTATTGTCCCTTTTACGAAATAAAATTATTTATTTTAGGTTCTATTCTTCTATAACCAAATTTTACCACCTATATTTAATTCCAGATATAAATTAAGAAATATCGTTTATTTCATATTCAAGAACGGAAGAACGGAAAAACGAATTTCAATACCCATTTCAAACCCTATTGATTTGTAGCACATAATATATTCAAAGAATATAATTAATTTTAATTCCCTAAATATTAAAAGCTAATAAAATTTATCGACCATTGTATGATTTGAATTTCAAATTATCAATTTGAAATTTATGTTGGGATTTGTTAATTGAAATTTTTGTCTTTTAATAAGATCATAAAATGCAAAAATAGTGAGTGAAAATAAATAGATTTTAAAATGATTGATAATTAAATAGTTGATAAATAAAGATTTTAAAATGATTGATAATTAAATAGTTGATAAATAAAGATTTTTAAATGACTGATTATTTTTAATTGATTATTAATAAACATTACTACCCCCTATATTTAATTCTAGATTTAAATTAAGAAACATAATTTATTTCATATGTAAAAATAGTAGAATGGAAAAAAAATAATTTGAATAATGCGTTTCCAACATATCAATTAGTAGCACATAATAAATTCAAAGAATATAATTAATAGTAATTTCCTAAATATTCAAAGTTTTTAAACTTTATGGACTAACTAATTAATTAATTAAATTTCAAATATCAATTCGAAATTTATGTTAGGATTTGTTAATTGAAATTTTTGTCTTTTAATAAGATCTTAACATCTAAAAAGATTGAATGAAAATATATAGATTTTAACATGATTACTTATTGAAGGATATATAGATATTATATCAATACGATTGCATGAAAAATACATTTTCATGGTTTAACTGTGTTTTGAGAAATTCTTGCTATAAAATGCTTTTCTAATATTTAAATTTATTACAACAAGAAATTTGTTATCTGAAAAGTAAAACTTTCGGTTGGATTTTAAAATAACGATACCGTGAACGCTATTTAATCCGGCACGATTGGGACCCCAGTAATGGGGAGAATAGCGATATTGCCGGATTATCGACTTCAAAAAATATTAAGGGAAAGATGAAATATTCTAGATAAAACTATACACTATTAAGATATAATAACAGTAATAATAACTATTAGGATACATAATAATTATTTTTTTGCTAATAAAATATAAACTATTAAGTATAATACTACTGTGAATAAAAAGTAAAACCTATTTCAAATTTAAATTTCAATTTAAAATTCCGGGTATATGGAATTTCAATTTTTTTCATCTTTAAGTTGCTGGCACTATCTTTGACATCTGTGTGAAATTTGACGTCAAAATATTCATTAGTGTTTGAGTTACGCTGGGCTTTGTGAGACGCTAAAACTAATTCCGCCGATTTTTGAAATGTCTGAATTAATTGAGCAAAGAACTTGCATTAAATTTTGTTTGCGGAAACGTATAGATTGTTGGAGAAGGCATTCGGCATTTCTATATCGGAAAGAAATGTTTAGAAGTGGTATAAACAGTTCAAAGAAGGCAGAGAACGCGTTGAAGATGAAGAGCGCTCTGGACGATTATCAACCTCAACCGATGAAGCTCACGTCCAAAAATTAAAGATTTCGTGCTTGAAAACTGTCGATTTACAATTAAAGACTTTGCTGCTGACGTTGAAATTTCAAAAGGATCTGTCAATTCTATTTTAAAAGATGTTTTGGGCCTCAAACGCTTCAAATTACGATTTTTACCGAAAACACTGAATTTTTGTGAAAACATCGTCGCGTTGAAGTGTGTGAAACAATGCTTTCTGACTGACAAGTTGAAATGCATCATAACTTCAGATGAGACTTGCATTTATGCTTAGGACCCGGAAACCATCGATCAATCGATTCGACCGTCGTTTGCGTGAAACTATTCGCAAAAAAGAAGCCACATTTATAAAAAGGCAACTCTTGGTTTTGCATCCCAATAATGCGCCAGCTCGCATTTCATTGATTCTTCTTGACTTTTTCGCCAAAAATGAAACCCATATCGTTCCACAACCATTGTATTTACCTGATGTAGCACCGCGCGACTTCTGGCTGTTCCATAAACTCAAAAGACCACTCCGGGAACACCGTTTTGAGTCGATTGAAGAGATTTCTACCACGTGAATCGGCGAGGGCTTTGAAGACCATTTCGGCCAATGACTTTTTAACATGCATTGAGGATTGGAAAAAAAAGTAGACATAAGCGCATTGTGTTCGGAGGCGATTACTTTGAAGGCGATGAAATAAATTTGGAAGAATAAATAAAGAATTTTTGAAAAAATAAAAATTGCTCTTACTTATTGGGCACTAGATTTTATTTAGCACATTGTAATTAGATTTTATTTTCAATTGAGGGTTTGTAAATTTTCAAGTCTAACTTGATGAGGAAAATTGAAATTGTGAATAGTGGTTCGTTTTCATACATGATTTTTTTGCATTGAATGATTTTAGACCTTTGCATTTTAACCATATACAGTGTAGTTTTATAAACAATCGAATAGTTGAAAAGTTTGTTATTAAAATTAATTTAATTGTATAAAAAAAGGCTATAAATAACTTTTTGAAAAAGAAGAGGCTTCATTTGGGGGGCCTGATGGCAAAGTGACTAGCTGTCTGGCGCTCGGTGCCACAGACTTCATGTTCGAGTCCCCGCGGGGCCATGGGTGTTTGTGAGTAAAACTTAACAGTTAAACTGTAGGTCCCGGTCTAATTAGCGCAAAGTGTGCACAAATGACCATAGAGCTACAAACCAAACCAAATATTAAGTGGGAGTGTTGTCCGCTCTACTCTAGCAGTCATATTAGACTGAGACCTACGGCTTAAATTGGATACCGTACCACTACAAACATTCATAGCACTTCAGGGACGCCAACCCGAAACCTGTGGCACCGAGAACCAGACACTCGACCGTCAGGCTCCACTACAGTGAAATACTATATTTTAATCACACTGGCATGTAATTAAAAATTTTTTTTATCATATTATTGTCAATTAAATGTTTTTATCATTTTAAAGGCCCAGAATATAAAAAATGTCACTTTTATGTAAAAAAAAATTTTTCCACTTCATTTTTAATGGAATACTTCAACACAGAAAATAGTTTTAATTATTCTCCATTTTTTTTTTGTCCATCCAGGGTTTGTAAATTTTCAAGTGGAACTTATCGTGAGGAAGTAATACTATAAATGACTTCCCATTATCAGGAAAAGCAAAATATTCTGCATATGAAACTTCGCGAATTTCGACTCGGATAATGAGAACATGAATTAACAAGCCATTTTTGCTGAAGAAAAGAATTCTGAAATCAAGTAAATTGACTGTGTAATTGTATCAACTGATAAGAAGAGTAAGAATTTAAAGTCTCGATAGTTATACGAAAGGACCTTCGTCCATCCAATTAAACTGAAGAAAATTCAGAAAAGCTGCTGAAGGGAAAGAATAAAAATGAAATTTTTACCTTGCTATTATCTGGTTGAAAATGTCAGTGAGATCTCTTTGACAACCAAGGAAAGAAGAAAAAGAAAAAAGGAAAAAATGTAATGAGAAAAGATTTGATCAACTTCTCGAGTGATAGGAATGAGAAAAGTACTGCATTATGCACATTTTAAGAATTATCTATGAATAATTGGTTCGTTTTCATTCATGAGCTTTTTGTATTGAATAATTTTAGACTTTTATATTTTAACCATATACAATGCATTTTTTGTAAACCATTACATAGTTGAAAAGATTTCTATTTAAATTAATTTAATTGTATGAAAACATGTTATAAATAACTTTTGAAAATTGTAAAGGTTTAAATTAGGGGCTGGGAGGTGGCTGTGGTCCGATTGACAAGCGCTGTGGCGGTTGGGCTGGATTGTATATGGTTAAAATATAAAGGTCTAAAATTATTCAATGCAAAAAGATCATGAATGCCAACGAACCAATTATTCAAGATAATTTTTTAAATTTGCATAATGCAGTACTCTCATTTCTTCATTCGAGAAGTTGATCAAATCTTTTTCTCATTACATTTTTTCCTCTTCTTCTTTTTTCTTCCGTTGTCAAAGAGATCTCACTGACATTTTGAACCGGATAATAGCAAGGTAAATTTCATTTTTATTCCTTCCTTCAGCAGCTTTTCTGAATTTCTTTTTCAATTTAATTGGAGGGCATGAAGGTCCTTCGTGTAATTATCGAGACTCTAAATTCTTGCTCTCCTTATCAGTTGATACAATTATACAGTTAATTGACTTGATTTCAGAATTCTTTCTTCAGCAAAAAAATGGCTTGTTATTATTCTAATTATCCGCGTCGAAATTCGTTAGGTTTCTTATCGAAATATTTTGCTTTTCTTTAAAGAAAGTCTTCTATAGTATTATTCCTCATCATAAGTTATGCTTGAAATTTTGCAAACCCTCAACAAAACAAAAAAATTCTTTTCAAAATCTAAAATTAAGAAAAGAAAATAGAGAACAATTAAAACTATTTCTGTGTTGAAGTATTCCATTAAAAATGAAGTGGAAATATTTTTTGTACATAAGACTGACTTTTTATATTGTGGGCCTTTAAAAGGATAAAAACAATTAATTGACTCTAATATAATAAGGAAATTGAAAATTGCATGGTTGTGTTATTAAAAATGTAGGATATATCTGTAGTTGGGGACTGATGGTCGAATGTCTG
This sequence comes from Caerostris extrusa, assembly GCA_021605095.1. Classification (NCBI taxonomy): domain Eukaryota; kingdom Metazoa; phylum Arthropoda; class Arachnida; order Araneae; family Araneidae; genus Caerostris; species Caerostris extrusa. The sequence goes on from BPLR01007909.1 coordinate 99,365, forward strand.
GTGATTGGTGCCATAGGTTTCAAATTCGCGTCCCTGGTGCCATGGATGTTTGTAGTGGTTCAGAATCCTCTTTAAGCCGTAGGTCGCTGTCTAATATGACTGTTGGGAGTAAAATTGGCAACACTCTCACTTAATATTTGTTTTGGTTTGTCGCTCTACTGTCATTTTGTGCACACTTTGGGCTAATTATACCGGGACCTACAATTTAACGTAGATTCAGAACCACTAACAAACATCCATGCCACCACTGGGACTCGAACACGAAATCTGTGGCACCGAGCTCCAGAGCGCTAGTCACTCGGCCAACAGGTGCCTAAATTAAGCCTTTACTCTTTTCCAAAAGTTGTTTATAACATTTTTTATGCAATTAAATTAATTTTTATAGCAAACTTTTCTACTATTTAATTATTTAAACTTTTCAATTAATAATAACTATTTTTATTGTTTCAACTATTATTATTTAAATGTTTATAAAAATGCGCTGTATATGGTTAAAATATAAAGATCTAAAACCATTCAATATAAAAAAAAAAAAAATCTTAAATGAAAACGAACCAATTATTCACAGGTAATTCTTAAAATTTTCATAATGCAGTACTTTTCTCATTCTATAACTCGAGAAGTTTGATCAAATATTTTTCTCATTACATTCTTTTTTTTTTTTTTTTTTATCTTCTTTCCTTGGTTGTCAAAGAGATCTCACTGACATTTTGAACCAGATAATAGCAAGGTAAAAATTTCATTTTTAATTCCTTTCCTTCAGCACCTTTTCTGAATTTCTTTCAATTTAATTGGATGGATGAAGGTCCTTCGTATAATTATCGAGACTCTAAATTCTGACTCTCCTTATCAGTTGATACAATTACACAGTCAATTGACTTGATTTAAGAATTCTTTCTTCAGCAAAAAAAATAGCTTGTTAATTCATATTCTCATTATCCGAGTCGAAGTTTCTTGTGCAATATATTTTGCTTTTCCTGGTAATGAGAAGTCATTTATAGCATTATTCCTCATCATAAGTTATACTTGAAGATTTACAAACCCTCAACAAACATAAAAACTTAAATAAAAAAAAAAACGAAAATGGAGAACAATTAAAACTATTTCTGAGTTGAAGTATTCCATTAAAAATGAAGTGGAAATATTTTTCGCAGAGGAAAGTGATTTTTTTTATATTGTGGGCCTTTTAAAAAGATAAAAACATTTAATTGACAATAATATGATAAAAAATTAAATATTACATGACAGTGGGATTAAAATATAGTATTTCACTGGTATTAAGACCGGATTTTCGAGTGATTAGCACTCTGATGCTCGGCGCGGCAAGTTTCGGGTACGCGTCTCGGAGGTGCCATGGAGGTTTGTAGGGTTGTTTGGAATCCACTTTAAACCGTAGGTCCTGGTTTTATATGACTGTAGAGCATAGGGCGTATGGCTGACAACCCTACTTATCCTGAAGATGGCCTTGGCTCTCTATGGGCTGTTGCGCCAATAAAGAAGATATCGCTGCAGTGGATGCAGCATTTTCGATAAACATTAATTCATCATTAACGGCGCAACACAAGCCGTCTACCTGCTGTCAGATTTTGAGACGGTAGATTTTTTATTGGGTAGGATTTTCAGACCCCCGTCCAACAGTCATATTAGACCCAGACCTATGATTTAAAGTGAATTTCGAACCACTGCATTGCCGGTACACGAACACGAAACCCGTGGCACCTAACGATAGAGAATTAGTCACTCGGCCATCAGTCCCCTTCCCTAAATTAAGCCTCTACACTTTTCAAAAAGTTATTTATAGCATTTTTTATACAATTAAATTAATTTATAAGAAAACTTTTCAAGTATTTAATGATTTATAAAAAATGCTTTGTATAATGGTTAAACTTTAAAGTTTAAAATCATTCAATGCAAAAAATCATGAATGAAAACGAGCCAATTATTCAGATAATTCTTAAAATTTGCATAATACAAAACTTTTCTCATTTCTATCACTTGAGAAGTTTGATCAAATCTTTTTCTCGTTAAATTCTTTCCTTTTTTTTTCTTCTTTCCTTGGTTGTCAAGGAGATATCACTGACATTTTGAACCAGGTAATAGCAAGGTAAGAATTTCATTTTTATTCCTTTCCTTCAGCAGCTTTTCTGAATTTCTTTCAATTTAATTGGATGGATGAAGGTCCTTCGTGTAATTATCGAGACTTTAAATTCTTGACTCTCCTTATCAGTTGATACAATTACGCAGTCAATTTACTGGATTTAGGAATTCGTTCTTCAGCAAAAAAGAGGCTTGTTAATTCATATTCTCATTATCTGAGTCAAAATTCTCGAAGCTTCTTGTGCAGAATATTTTGCTTTTCCTGGTAATGAGAAGTCATTTATAGTATTATGCCTTATCATAAGTTACACTTGAAAATCTGAAAACCCTCAACGAACATAAAATCTGAAATAAAAAAAAAAATGCAGAACAATTAAAACTATTTCTGAGTTGAAGTATTCCATTAAAAATGGAGTAGAAATATTTTTTTATACAAAGATATATTTTTTTTTATTTTGTGGGTCCTTTAAAATGATAAGTTCATTTAATTAACTATATTCTGATAAGACAGTTAAAATTTACATGGTGGTTTTATTAAAATGTAGTGTATCACTGTAGGGGGTCCTGATGATCGAGTGTCTGGTGTCGGTGCCACAGGTTCCAGGTTCGAGTCCCGTTTGTGTCATGGATGTTTTTAGTGGCATGGAATCCACTTTAATTCGTAGTTCCCTGTATAGTATGACTGTAGAGTATTTTGAATATGGATAACAACCCTACCTCGTAAAAAAAAAACATGTCCTATCTCGAAATCTGCCAGTCGAGGTCAGAGGGCCTTGGCCTACCATGAGGCTGTGGCGGCAATGAAAAAGAAGAAGTAACTATTACTGCTGTGGTACAGCATTTTCGATAAACATTAATTCATTAAAATCATCATCAACAACGGGGCAACAGCCTCAAGGCCGTCTGCGTACTGGCAAATTTCTAGACATGAGATGTTTTATTTATTTTTACGGAATAGGGGCGTCAGCTTTACGCCCAACTCTCTACGATCATAATAGACCGGTATCTACAGTGTAAAGTGGATTCGAACCACTACAAACTTCCTTGGCACCACCCGGACTCGCGCTGGAAACCTTGGCAGCGAGCGCCAGAGCGCTAATCACTTGGTCATCAGGCCCCCCAAATTAACCTTTATGCTTTTCAAAAGTTATTTATAACATTTTTTTTACACAATTAAATTAATTTAAATAGCAAACTTTTTAATTATTTAATTCTTTATAAAAATGTACTGTATATGGTTAAATGTAAAGATCTAAAATCATTCAATGCAAAGAAATCATGAATGAAAACGAAGCAATTATTCACAGATAATTCTTAAAAGTTGCAAACTGCAGTACTTTTCCACATTTCTATCACTTGAGAAGTTTGATCAAATCTTTTTCTCATTAATGCTTTTCCTTTTTCTTATTTCTTTGGTTGTTCAAGAGATCTCACTGATATTTTTGAAAACAAGATAATAGCAAGGTAAAAATTTCTTTTTATTCCTTTCCTTCGGCAGCTTTTCTGAATTTTCTTTCAATTTAACTGGATGGATGAAGGTCCTTCGTGTAATTATCGAGACTCTAAATTCTGACTCTCCTTATCAGTTGATACAATTATACAGTCAATTTACTTGATTTAAGAATTCTTTCTTCAGGTAAAAAAAATGTCTTGTTAATTCATATTCTCATTATCCGTGTCGTCATGAAGTTTCTTCTGCAGAATATTTTGCTTTTCCTGTAATGAGACGTCATTTATAGTATTATTCGTGATCATAAGTTATACTCGAAAACTTACAAACCTTCAACCTAAATACAAAAAAAAAAAAAAGAAAATGTAGAACAATTAAAACTATTTCTAAGTTGAAGTATTCCATTAAAAATGAAGTGGAAATATCATTTTCATACGCTAGATATATTTTTTTATTTTGTGGTTCTTTAAATTGATAAGCACATTTAATTGACTATATAGTACTTTAAGGAAATTAAAAACTACGTGCTAGTGGGATTAAAGTGTAGTATATCATTATTGTGGGGCCTGATGGCCGAGTTTCTGGTGCTTGTTGCCACAGGTTTCGGATTCGAGTCCCGGTGGTGCGATGGAAGCTTGTAGTGGTTCAGAATCCACTTTACAAACCACTTTATACCTTTAAATATAGTTTTATTAATATCAGTAATACAAGGAACTTTAAAAAATACTAAATAATACTTCAAGATTCTTTAGTATTTCTGATTCTATATGCTTCACCCCTTAATGCAATCTACAGAAGCATATGAATTCTCAAAATTATAAATAGACCAACACATATATTAGCTACTTATAATAAATAAAACAAATAAAACATTTAAAAATTAAAAGAAAGACTTAATTTAAAATCAATTTTCATTTTATTATCATTATTATTATTTTCAAATAAAAATAATACAAAATGTTTCAGTTAAATATATTCTGTTGGTCGGTGTCAGATATTTCGGGTTCGAGTCCCATCTTTGTCATGGATGGTTGTAGTGATTCAGAATCCACTTGAAATCGTAGGTCTCTGTCTAATATAAATATTGGGCGTAGGTTGACAACTCTATCCCTTAAAAAGAAAAACATCTGTCTCGAAATCTCCCAGTAGGCAGACGACTTTGGCCCACCATGGGGCTGTTGCTCCAATGAAGAAGATATCACTGTAGTGGATGCAGCATTTTCGAACATTAATTAATATTTAAAAAATAAAATCTTTATTTTGATATTTGTTCTCAATTATTTATAAGGATAAACTAATAATCTCTATGCCTTTTTTTTAATTATTCCCGTTTATGGTATACATCATTGAAATTATTTTTAATAAATCTTTTCCTTTTTAATGCAGCTGGCAAACACTTAGACAGCTTGGTTTTGGATGCCTTAAGGCAGCGATGCACAGATGTTACTCACTTTGCATTACCCAGGGGAGCGTGTAACTTGAAGATAAGCCACGGACGCAGAGTAACAATACCCTCGCAACTCTCTACGATCCTATTAGACCGGGACCTACGTTTTAAAGTGGATTCCGAACCACTACAAACATCCATGGCATGGCCGGGATTCGAACCCTGAAACATGTGGTACCGAGCGCCAAAGTGCTAGCCACTCGGTCATTCAGGCCCCCTTTTTAATAAATCTAGTTTAATTAATTTAACAGCAAGTGGTAACTAATAAGTTTAATGTTTCAGCAATTTAGAACTTTAAGAAGTGAATTTAATATAGAAATACTTTGAAATAATTTACGTAGTAATTATTCATTACGAAATGAAGCTTAGAAAAAAGGGGCTTATTTTTTAGTTTGTAATGGGACTTTTATTCATTATGCACATTGCCTCTTTACGACACATCCTGATATTTTTTGATTAAGGATTATATAATTATAAAACTAATTCTACTTCTTAACTTTAATTTTAATTTTTATCAATACCCCCAGTAAATTCACGTCTCCAAAATGTATACCCATAAAGAACAATAAATCTATTATGGGATTATTAGACATCTAATCAAATAACTAATCTGTTATTTGATTAGTTTATTAAAATTATAAATATTAAATCACTCATATGTAAAATAAATAAATGTTAATTTTAATAATTTTAACAAATCATTTGTCTAATTTCTAAATATTTATGTCATCTCATTGAATTTTATAATACCAAAATGAACCCGTAACATTAATTTAAAATGATATAAATTATGTTACGGTCTTATTTAAAAATGAATGAAATGAATAAATTATTCAGTATTAATTTAAAATGATATAAATTATGTCAGTTTTTGCAGATATCACTTATCATCAAATAAACAGAAACAAAATTATATAACATATATTTTTGACCAATGGCAAGTTTCTCAATATGTTCCATATTATACTGCAAATCTGAGGAATATTTTACGTAGCTTTTTCAAAAAATTATAATGAAATTGTTATTGTAATCATCATTAGCTCAAAATCATTTTTAAAAAAATCATTATCATTATTTTAATTTAAATTCTTATTTTAAATTTAAATAGAATTCATATGGATTACGAATAAAATATTTTTAGAAATGATTTTTTAATTTAAAATTAATGTATTTAAACTTAAAAAAAAAACATGACATAAACATCTTGTACTTTAATTTATATATAAAAAATATTCTTGAAAATTTATTATATTTTATATTTATGTCTAATACAATTGGGTTTATTTTTCATTTTACTGTTTTGAATACATATTCTTAAAATGTATCAGTTTCGAGTTAGAAAACTCTTAAATACCGATTTATGAAAATTTCAATATAATAATATAAAGATTTTGTTTTCATATTTCTAAACTATGTATTAAAACATTATTTACGTACGTGAATATTTTCAAAATCATATTCCCGACAAATAGCGTATGAACTGACGTCGACAGTAAAATATATTTTGCAAATGACTTGAAACAAATTATGTACTAAGAGAAGTGCAAATATTGGCAATTTTGTTTCGAAATTATCAAGGATGTTTCAACAATTGCAATAGGATATACTGCAATACGTGATGTACGGTTACTGAGAAAATTTAGATGATTTTTGTTATATCTGCCTGTAGTGTTTTATGATAATCTGTAGTACGTGATTCACAGTTCCTTGGAAAATAATACATAATATGATTTTTCATGCTTTTTGAATATACGGTCAAACTATCTGCTGATATGCATAGCAAAATACATGCAAATGAAGGATCAGTATCATATGCTTATTATACAGAGTAACCAGCATTCTGAAAAAAATTTTACGAACATTTATTATTTTATTTTTCGGATTAAATAAAGGTGAACTTGAATTTTTATGCTTGAAATAGAAAATTATTTAAATTATTCCTTACACAAAAAATGAATTATTATTTGAACAAAAAAAGTTTTCACTGTATTTGTTATACAAATGATATATTTTTAAAGCATAACAAATATGTATTACAAATGTATGTGCAAAATAATAATAATAACAAATGTACATATATTATAAATATGATAAATGGTTTATTTTTATAGAATAACAAATATTTATATAAGTATATTATATAAGTATATATATAAGTATGTTTAGAAATTATTTTTCAATTCCTGCTATTAGTTCACACTCTCCCTATATATATTTATATATCTTGTTTAAATTTTCAATCGTTAATAAAATACTTTTTATTCCTCCACTCAAGTTTAAATACAATTTTTAAACTTGTAATGGATTAATACATTTTTTTAAATATTAATTCATTAATTAAATTAAATTCATTTATATAAGATATTTAGCAGGATATAAATTTAGGAATAAATACCAGTCACTGGCGAAGCGTTTAGATCGCTGGAAAAAATTTCATTTTCAGATTCTTTTTTTCATTCTGGGTTCTAGTCTGAGTCAAGGAGGGAACAGAAAGGAAAATGAAACATGTGAATAAATTAGTGAGAGAGATGATAAGTGTGTATGTGAGAGAGAGATAATTTTTTCTCACTTAAAGAAATGAATGAAAATTATTTATAAAGGATTTTCAACTATATTGCAGATAATGAAAAAAGAAATTTGTCTTGCAATGGCAAAGTTGGTAGAGCGTCTGCGTAGAATCTTCATGCCTTCGGATCAAATCTCGTCGAAGCATAAAGTGTTTTATTTGATTTTAAAAGTTTTTTTAGTATTATATATAGAAAGGAAAAATTGAAAATTGCAAGGAAATTCGCTTTCTATTTTGCCACTTAATATTGTGATTCTGTCATATGTATATACATATTTATATTAATTGTAGAAATTGACTAATTAATTAATTAGGAATTGACTTTAAATTTTTATATTACTTGTTAAAATAAAATTAAAAGAATTGTATTACATATGTATGTACAAATTTATGAGCAAATATGTATTACAAATACTGTATATATTAATCCCATATGGTATATTTATAAAAAATGTTATTACTTGTAAATTATTCTTTACACGAAAACTGTTTTCATTCAGTATGTTCACTTGCAAAAGGTATACTTTTATAGCATAGTAAATATAATTATAGGTATTCATATAGAATTATTTTAACTATTTAATTTTTAGAAATATACATTTATCCTGATATAAATTCACTACCAGTTTCTTTCAAATTTTGGTTAAATACATAAGCTATATCACACATTAAAGATTGAAGATGCAAAATGAAGTCAGGAATAAAATTAAAATCATATATATCTTCACAGTCATAAACACAATAAAAAAGAGAATGTTAATGTAGAATTCAATAATGTTTTTAAAAATGTTTGGTGTAAGTAAAAACACATATATGTAAATAAATACATAGAATTTGATGACGGCCACAATATGATGAAGTAGAAAAATATTCTGTAATGGAACAAAAACAAAATTCAGTAAATTGAATTCATATGCACATATTTAAATAAATATAGACATTCAAAAATGCTGAAGAATAAAGTATGAAAAGATAAATAAGTTAATTCGAATTTTAACTTTTATGGAAATTGCCATGTATTTTATATATATGTTGACTGTATTTCTAAGTAAAAAAATCTTTTATATGCAATAAACGAAAAAAAAAAAGAAAAAAAAGAAATTAGAAGTAGAAAATCAGACGTAAAAAAAATATAAAATATTCTTTATCTATGAATAACAATGTTTTTATCAAAGTTGAAAGAGCTAGTCTGAGGGACGAATTTACATATCATGCGACGTTGTTTTCATTGGCCTATAGTAAAAAAAAAATGAAAAGTTATTTTCATATTCTAAGCTGAATAATTATTTTTTACAGAACTAGAAATAAAATGAGCATAAAATAAAATTCGTCTTCTAGATATTTCCCCATAACCAGGAATTGATAATTCACGAATTCTTATTTATTTAAATTATTTATTTATAAACTATTATAATACTTATACTATAAAAATTAAACTATTATATTATTTATAATATAAAAAACTTTAATATTACTTATCCAACAAAAACTCTATACCCCCCCCCCTCCTTCCTCAGTTTTAACCACTTAATCTTAAAATTTATGCATTAAACTAAATGAACACCCATTGTGATATTGAAGATAAATATAAAAATCAACTGTAAAATAACTGGAAATTAAGTATTCATTTTATTTAAATATTTTTAATTTGTATGCATTCCTTCTTAATAGTTGACAATCTAGAAAATATTGGAATGAAATTCATAAACTTAAAGAAAAGTTTTTTATGTTAATGAATATTTCAGCTATTTAATTCACAGAATTTACACTGACTAGCCTATAATTGAAAATCGAATAACGACGAATTGAAAGAATAACGAATAACAACGAAATGAATAACGAATAAACCATTGAATTAATTTAACCATTGAATCTTAAAATTTAAGCATTGAAGTAAATGAACAGCCATCATGATATTGTATTTCATGTTATGTACTTCACTTTGAAAATAAGGAGATAACTATAAAAAATCAACTGTAGCATATGTTCTACTTGTGTTTGTAACTGGAAATTAATTATAAATTTTATTTAAATAATTTTAATCTTGCAAGTATTCCTTCTTATTAGTTGACAATCTAGAAAATATTGAAATAAAATGGATAACACTCAAAAAAAGTTTTTTATGTAAACGCGTATTTCAGTAATTTAGTTCACTGAATTTACACTGATTAGCTTATAATTGAACATAGAATAACGATGAACTGAACGAATAACGAATAACGACGAATTGAATAGCAAATAATTGAGTAACGAATATACCATAGAATTAATTTAACGAACAAATCTTAAAATTTAAGTATTGGACTTAATAAACAGCAATCATGATATTGCATACCATGCTCTTCGAATTGAATTAAATATAATTGAATAACTAATAAACCATTACATTAATTTAACCATTGAATCTTAAAATTTAGGCATTGAACTTGATGAACAGCCATCACGATATTGTATGCCCATGATCTTCATTTTGAAAATAAGCAGGTAAATGTGAAAATCAACGGTAACATATTTTCTACTTTTTGAAGTTAGAAATTAGGTATATATTTTAATTACGTATACATTCCATTTAAATATTCTTAATCACTATGTATTCCTTCTTATTAGTTGACAATCTAAAAAATATTGAAATGTACTGGATAACTGAAATAAAAGTTTTTATGTAAATGCATATTTCAGCAATTTAATTCACTGAATTTACAGTGACTAGCTTATAATTGATAATCGAATAACGGCGAATTGAACGACTAACGAATAATGTTGAATTGAATAACGAATTAACCATTCAATTAATTTAATCCATGAATCTTAAAATTTTAGCACTGAAAGCATGTCATGCTCTGCATTTAGAAAATAAAGAAATAAATGTAAAAATCAACTGTAATATACTTTTTTACGATTTGAAACTAGAAATTAGGTATATATTTTATTTAAATATTCTTAATTTATATTTCTTATTATTTCTTCTTATTAGTTGGCATTCTAGAAAATATTGAAATGAAATTAATACACTCAAAGATAAACTTTTATTTAAAATCTCTTTTCAGCCATTTAATTCACTGAATTGACACTGATTACCCTATAATTGAATAAGGAATAATACACCACTAGTATTTATCGAAGCATGAAAATAAAATATCAACTCTGCTTCTTTTATCGAAATAAATAAAAGAACCTCAACTCCAAATGAAGTGAGCTCGGTCTATCTCTCGGATCGAGTTGCTCGAAAATCCAAGTATTTAAGCTTTACGGCTCTACTGGATCCCGAAAAAATGTGTACTTAGAATACAGAAGCCGGGATCGATGACATATCTGCGCATTGTTGTGCTTTCAGTTCCACACCCCAGAATATTTTCGCATTCGAAGAAATAAATCTGCCGCATTCTACAAATCCGCCCTCCCTCCCCATTTGTTTTTATAAATGTATTCCTTCTTTCCATCGGACGACATTCATTTTTTGGGAAATATAGGCGCTCCATTCTCTCCAGAGACTTTCGAATCGCATTCAGTGATGATAAGTTGAAGGGCATTCGGGCAATTTTCTGCCCGCCCGCTTCCCTCGCGGGCTCCCTCTCCGTGAAATGTTGGATTAGGGGCGACGTTAGTGGCTACAAAATAACCTCAATTTTCACAATCCGAGGAGAACCCCTTTTATTTTCTTTTTCATGTATCGCAGCGATATTTCTCTTTCGATACATTTTTTCCTTTTCTTCTATTTCTAATCAGTTGTAGAAATTCTCAGATTTTTTTCAGTACTTGAATATGGGGCCAAGGCTATTATACAGTTGGTATACAATTGCTGAAGTATTTGTCATTATTAAATGAGGTACTAGTACAAGATATTAATACAGTTTTAAGAAGATGTAGTTTTTAACATAATTTCAAGCAAAATGAAGTCAGAAATAAAATTAAAATCATATATATCTTCGCAGTCATAAACACAATAAAAATGAAGAATAATAATGTAGAATTCCATAATGTTTATAAAAATGTTTGGTGTAAGTAAAAACATATATGTAAATAAAATACATAGAATTTGATGACGTCTACTACATGATGAAGCATAAAATTATTCTATAATGGAACAAAAAAGAAATTCAGTAAATTGAATTCATACGCACATATTTAAATAAATACAGACATTCAAAAAATGCTGAAGAACAAAAGTATGAAAGGATAAATAAGTTAATTCCTCATTTTAGCTTTTAAAGAAATTGGCAGGTTTTTATATACATGTTAACTGCATTTCTAAGTAAAAATTCTTTTATATGCAATAAAAAAAACAAAACAAAAAAATTCTGACAGCGTTGACTCAGAAGTAAAAAAATATGAATCATTCCTTATCTATGAATAACAATATTTTTATCAAAGTTCAAGAGCTGGTCTGAGGGATGAATTTACATATCATGCAACGTTGCTTTCATGGGCATATAGTTAAAAATAAAATGAAAAGTTATTTTCATATTCTAAGCTGAATAATGAGTTTTTATGTTCATTTTACTTCTAGCCATGTAAAAATTAAATTCGCCTTCTAGATATTTCCCAATACCCAAGAATTAATAATTTGCGAATTCTTATCTCTTGTAATTATTTACTTATAAACTATTATATTGCTTATCTGACAAAAACTCTATACTCCGCCCTCCCTTTCCTGAATTTTAACCATTGAATCTTAAAATTATGCATAGAACTAAATGAATAGCCATTTGTGATATTGTATTTCATGTTATGTACTTCATTTTGAAATAAGACAATAAATGTAAAAATTAACTATAACATATTTTCTAAATTTATTTGAAACTAGAAATTAGGTACTCATTTTATTTAAATATTCTTAATCTGTATATATTCCTTCTTATTTGTTGACAATCCAGAAAACATTGAAATGAAATTAATACAACTCAAAGAAAAATTTCTATGTAAATACATATTTCAGCAATTTAATTCACTGATTTACACTGACTGGCTTATAGTGAAAATCGAATAACTACAAATTGAACGAATAAAGACTAACAACTAATTGAATAACGAATAAACCATTAAATTGAAAAATTTAAGCATTGAACTTACTGAAACAGTCATATGCGTTCTGATATTGTATGTCCTGCTCTTCATTTTGAAAATAAGCAGATAAATGTAAAAATCAACTGTAACATATTTTCTACTTTCTTAAAACTCGAAATTAGGTATACATTTACGTTGACTAACTTATAATTGATAGATTTAGAATTGAATTGTAATTGAAATTTACACTGACTAGTTTATAATTGAAAATTGAATATCTACGAATTGAATAACGAATAAACCATTAAACTAATTTAACCATTGAATCTTAAAATTTAAGCATCGAACTTCTCATGATAATGTATACCATGCCTTCATTATCATTAAATTTCATTTTTTCATTTTTTTATTTCATTTCATTTTTATTCGTCACAAATTTTCTACATTTTCAAACTGGAAATGAAGTATAAATTTTATTTAAATATTATTAATCTGTACGTGTTCCTTCTTATCAGTTGACAATCTAGAAAACATGGAAATGAAATTGATAACTCAAATAAAAGACTTTATGTAAATTCATATTTCACCAATTTAATTCACTGATTTGACACTGACTATCTTTGTAATTGAATATGGACTAACACATTACTGGTATTTATCGAAGCATGGAAACAAATGATCAACTCTGCTTCCTTTATCGAAATAAATAAAAGAACCTCAACTCCAAATGAAGTGAGCTCGGTCAGATCTCTCTGTCGGATCGAGTTGCTCGAAAATCCAAGTATTTAAGCTTTACGGCTCTATCGGCTCCCGAAAAAAATGAACTTCGAATGCGGAAGCTGGGATCGATAACATATTTCGAATTGTTTAACTTTGAAATTCCACAAAAATAAATTTAAAATCATCCGAAGAAATAAATTGCCGCTTTCTACGAATCCGGCCTCCCCTCCCCATAAATTTTTTTATAAATGCATTCCTCCACGCCCTTCTCTATTGACAATTCATTTTAAAATAATGAAATGCTCCATTCTTCCAGAGTCTTTTCAAATCTCATTTTCAGTGATAAGTTGAAGGGCAATTGACACTGACTAGTTTATGACTTTAAAGCGGGGCTCCCATTACAGTGAAATTTGGATTAGAGGCGACATTAGTGCCTCAGACAAATAACCTCCTTTTTCGAAATAAATAAAAGAACCAAAACTCTTATTTTCTTTTCGTGTATCGCAGCGATATTTCTCTTTCGATATTTTTTTCTTTTTCTTTTCTAATCATTTGGAAAAATTCTCAGATTTTTGAAGCACATGAATCGATGGGGGCAAAATGCATTGTTATACAGTAGTGTAATACAATTGTTGAATAACTGTTGTTATTGAATAAGTTATTAGTAAAAAAGTTACTGATCTTGTTTTTAGAAGATTAGTAAATTGTTAATGGTAGGAACTACATCAGTAAAATTGTATAACTCAGAAGTAAAAAATGTGAAACATTCTTTATTTATGAATAAAAGATATTTTTATGCAATTTGATGAGCCCGGTCTGAGGGGAGGAATTTACATATCAGGCAACGTTGTTTTCATGGGCATATAGTTAAAAATAAAGTGGATAGGTTTATTTTCTATTCTGGGAGCTGAATAATTTTTTTCCCATGTTTCGAAGTAAAATGATCATAAAATTAAATTCTTTTAGATATTTCCCCATATCCAGGAATTGAAAATTTGGGAATTTTATTTCTTTTAATTATTGATACAATCTATTATATTACTTTATTATAAATTAAACTATTATAGTACTTATCCGACAAAATCTCTATACTTCCCCCTTCCTGAGTTTTAACTAACGTAAATCTTAAAATTTACGCATTGAACAAAAGAAAACTTTGTGATATTGTACTTTCATGTTATGCTTGACTTTGAAAATAGGAAGATAAATTTAAAAATCAACTGTAATCTATTTTATAATTTTATTTGAAACTGGAAATTAGGTATTCATTTTATTTAAATATTCTTAATCTGTATGTATTCCTTCTTATTTGTTGACAATCTAGAAAATATTGAAATGAAATTGATAAAGCTTTATGTAAATGCATATTTCAGAAATTTAATTCACTGAATTTACACTGACTAGCTTATAATTGAAAATCGAATAAATGCGAATAGAGCGAATAACGACGAAATGAACGAATAAAGATGAATTGAATAACAAATAATTGAATAATGAATAAACCATTGTAGTAATTTTTAATCCATTTCAGCATTGAACTAACTGAACAGCCATCATGAAATTGTATTTAAAGTGTTATGTACTTCCCTTTAAAAATAAGACGATCAATGTAAAAAACATCTGCAACAGATTTCCATCTTGTATACTTAATTTCTAATTTCAAATATATTATATTTAAATATCTCTTAATCTATATGTATTCCTTCTTATTAGCTGACAATTTAGAAAATATAGAAATGAAATGGATAACACTAAAAAAAAAAAAAGTTAAAAAAAAAAAAAAAAAACTCATTTCATCAATTTAATTCACTGAATTGACACTGACTATCTTATGATGGAATAAGGAATAATACATCACTGATATTTATCGAAGCCATGAAAACAAAAGATCAATCTGCTTCCTTTATCGAAATAAATAAAAGAACCTCAACTCCAAATGAAGTGAGCTCGGTCCTATCTTTCGGATCGAGTTTTAAAACCAGTATTTAATCTATAAATTTAAGCATTGAACTAATGAACGGACATCATGATATTGTATTTCATGTTATGTACTTAATTTTGAAAATAAGAAAATAAATTTAAAATCATTGGTAACATATTTCTACAGTTTTATATTTGAAATTGGAAATAAGGTATAAATTTTATTTAAATATTTTTGAACTTGTACGTATTCTTTTTTATTAGTTGACAATCTTTAAAATAATGAAATGAAATTGATAACATTCAAAAAAAAAGTTTTTATTTCAAAACTCATTTTAACAGTTTAATTCACGGAATTGACACTGACTAGTTTATGACTGAATAAAGAATAATACATTACTGGTATTTATTGAAATGAAAACAAATGATCAACACTGCTTCCTTTATCGAAATAAATAAAAGAACCAAAACTCAAGTGAGCTCGGTCCTATCTCTCGGATCGAGTTGCTCGAAAATCCAGTATTTAATTTTGGCTCTATCGGCTCCCGAAAAAAAAATGTGTAACTTCGAAAAGCGGAAGCCGGGAGATCGATGACATATCTGCGCATTGTTGTGCTTTCAGTTCCACACCCCCAGAATACTTCGCATTCGAAGAAATAAATCTGCGCATTCTACAAATCCGGCCCTCCCCTCCCCATTTGTTTTTTATAAATGTATTCCTCCCCTTTCCGTCGGACGACATTCATTTTGGGAAATTAGACGCCATTCTCTCCAGAGACTTTCGAATCGCATTCAGTGATGATAAGTTGAAGGGCATTTTTGCCCGCCCGCTTCCTCGCGGCTCCCTCTCCGTGAAATGTTGGATTAGGGGAAAGTGGCTACAAAATAACCTCAGCAATCCTTTTTATTTTCTTTTTCATGTATCACAGCGATATTTCTTTTCGATACATTTTTTTTCTTTTTCTTTTGTTTCTAATCAGTTGTAGAAATTCTCAGATTTTTGCAGCACATGAATATGGGGGCCATACAGTATGTAATACAATTGTTAAGTATTTGTCATTATTAAATAAATTACTAGTACAAGATATTAAAGAGTTTTTTTTAAAAAGATGTAGTTTATTCGTATTAATATTCTCTATCAACAAAATTGTATAAATATTTGTCATTAATTAAGTGTGTAACTAGGATTATTAATAAATAACACGGATGAAATTGCTACTAATAGAGTTTTAAGATGTATTTATAAGATATTAATCTGGCTGTATCAGTAAAATTTTATAAATATTTGTTATTAATAATGTGTGTTTAAGCGAGGGTATTAGTAAATAAAACTGATAAATGTTGCTAATAGAGTTTTAAGAATACATATATATTCTAATTTACTTATAACATAATTAACTTAATGAGTTTTTAATTAATAATTTAATTAATTGAGTTTTTAAGGAAATACAATAATAATCCACTTAATTTATAACATAATTAATTTTCTCTATCAAAATTGTATAAATATTTATCATTAATAAAGTGTGTAAGTTGGATATTAATAAATAACACTGATAGAAATTGCTATTAGAGATTCGAGGAGATACAATTTATAATATAATTAATTTTTTCTCTATAAACGAAAGTGTATAAATATTTATTATTGATAAATTAGAGGTATTAATAAATAACATTGATAAAAGTTGCTAAATTAAATTCGTCTTCTTGATATTTCCCTGTACCCTGGAATTGATAATTGCCAATCTTTATTTCTTATAATTGTTTCTTACGAGATCCTCCAAAAAACTCTATGCCCCCCCCATTTCTGAGTTTTAAACATTGAATCTTAAAATTGAAGTATTGAACTTAATGAACATCCATCATGATATTGTATGTCATGCTCTTCATTTTTGAAAATAAAACATAAATGTAAAAAAGTATTGTAACATATTTTCTACAGTTTTGAAACTAGAAATTAGTTATAAATTTTATTTAAATATTTTTAATCTTGTACGTATTCCATTTTATTAGTTGACAATCTCAAAGAAATTATTGAAATTAAATTGATACTCTTAAAGAAAGGTTTTTTATGTAAATTCTTATTTCAGCAATTTAATTCACTGAATTTATTCTGTCTAGCTAATAATTGAAAATCGAATAACAACGAATTGAATAACAGATACTTGAATAACGAATAAACCATGGAATTAATTTAACAATGGAATCTTGAAATTTATGCATCAAACTTAGTGGACAGTCATCATGATATTTGTATGTCAGGATCTTCATTTTGCAAATAAGCAGATACTGTAACATATTTTGTTTGTATTTGAAATCTGAAATTAGGTATACAATTTAATTACATATTCTTAATCTTGTACGTATTCCATTTTATTAGTTGGCAATCTCGAAAAAATATTGAAATGAAATTGATAACACTCAAAGAAAAGTTTTTTTATTTAAAAACTCATTTCAGAAATATAATTCACTGAACTGACACTGACTAGCTTATAATTGAATAAAGAATAACACATTACTGGTATTTATCGAAGCATGAAAACAAAAGATCAACTCTGCTTCCTTTATCGAAATAAATAAAAAGAACCTCAACTCCAAATGAAGTGAGCTTGGTCCTATCTCTCGGATCGAGTTGCTCTAAAATCCAAGTATTTAAGCTTTACGGCTCTATCGGATCCCGAAAAAAAAATGTGTACTTCGAATGCGGAAGCCGGAATCGATGACATATCTGCGCATTGTTGTGCTTTCAGTTCCACACCCCCAGAATATTTTCGCATTCGAAGAAATAAATCTGCCGTTTTCTACAAATCCGGCTCCTCCCTCCCCATTTGTTTTTTATAAATGCATTCCTCCACGCCCTCTCTCCGTCGGGCGACATTCATTTTTGTCAAATATAGACGCTCCATTCTCTCCAGAGACTTTCGAATTGCATTCAGCGATGATAAGTTGAAGGGCATTCGGGCAATTTTCTGCCCGCCTGCTTCCCTCGCGGACTCCCGCTCAGTGAAATGTTGGATTAGAGGCGACGTTAGTGGCTACAAAATAACCTCAATTTTCGCAATCCGAGGAGAACACTTTTTATTTTCTTTTTCGTGTATCGCAGCGATATCTCTTTTTCGATACATTTTTTCTTTTCTTCTATTTCTAATCATTTTGTGAAATTTCTCAGATTTTTTTTCAGCACATGAATATGGGGGGCCTAAGGCTATTATACAGTATGTAATACAATTGTTAAAATAACTGTTGTTATTAAATAAGTTACTAGTAAAAGTTACTGATCTAGTTTTTGAAACTCAAAAGTAGGTATACACTTTGTTTAAATATTATTAATCAGTACGCATTTCTTCTTATTAGTTGGCAATCTAGAAGATATTGAAATGAAATTGATAACAGTTAAAGAAAAGTTTTTATGTAAATGTATATCTCAGGAATTTATTCCACTGAATTTACACTGACTAGTTTATAATTGAAAATCAAATAACGACGCATTGAATAACAAATAATTGAATAACGAATAAGTCATTAAATTAATTTTACCATTGAATTGTAAAACTTAAGCATCGAACTTAATGAACAGCCATCATGAAATTATATATCATGTTCTTCATTTTCATTAAATTTCTTTTTTCATTTTTTTATTCGTCACATATTTTCTTCTTTTTGAAACTCTAAATTAAGTATGAATTTTTTTAAATATTCTTTTTCTGTATGTATTCCTTCTTATTAGTTGACAATCTAAAAACTATTGAAAGGAAATTGACAACTCAACTAAAAGTTTTTATGTAAAAGCTCATTTCAGCAATTTAATTCACTGAATTGACACTGAGTCGTTCATAATTAAATAATGAATAATACATTACTGGTATTTATCAAAGCATGAAAACAAAAGATCAACTCTGCTTCTTTTATCGATATAAAAAAGAACCTCAACTCCAATTGAAATAAGCTCGGCCCTATCTCTCTGATCGAGTTGCTCGAAAATCCAAGTATTTAAGCTTTACGGCTCTATCGGATCCCGAAAAAAATGTGTACTTCGAATGCGGAAGCCGGGATCGATGACATATCTGCGCATTGTTGTGCTTTCAGTTCCACACCCCCAGAATATTTTCGCATTCGAAGAAATAAATCTGCCGCTTTCTACAAATCCGGCCTTCCCTCCCCCATTTGTTTTTTATAAATGCATTCCTCCACGCCCTCTCTCCGTCGGACGATATTCATTTTGGGAAATATAAAAGCCCTATTCTCTCCAGAAACTTTCGAATCGCATTCAATGATGATAAGTTGAAGGGCATTCGGGCAATTTTCTGCCCGCCCGCTTCCCTCGCGGGCTCCCGCTCAGTGAAATGTTGGATTAGAGGCGACGTTATTGGCTAGAAAAATAACCTCAATTTTCACAATTCCTTTTTATTTTCTTTCTCATGTATCGCAGCGATATTTCTCTTTCGATACATTTTTTGCTTTTCTTTCGTTTCTAATCATTTGGAGAATTTCTCAGATTTTTGCAGGACATGAATATGGGACCAAGGCTATTATACAGTGTGTAATAGAATCGTTAAAGTAATTGTCGTTTTTAAATAAGTTACTAGTACAAGATATTAATGCAGTTTTAAGAAGATGTAGTTTATAATATAATTAGAAGCAAAATGAAGTCAGGAATAAAATTAAAATCAAATATATCTCCACAGTCATAAACACAATAAAATGCAGAATGTTAATGTAGAATAGAATAGGGTTTTTAAAAATGTTTGGTGTAAGTAAAAACACATATATGTAAATAAAATACATAGAATTTGATTACGTCTACTATATGATGAAGCAGAAAATTATTCTATAATGGAACAAAAAGAAATTCAGTAAATTGAATTCATACGCACATATTTAAATAAATACAGACATTCAAAAATGCTGAAGAACAAAGTATGAAAGGATAAATAAGTTAATTCCAGTTTTTAACTTTTTAAAGAAATTGGCAGGTTTTTATATACATGTTAACTGCATTTCTAAGTAAAAAATCCTTTATATGTAATAAACGAAAAAAAAAAAAAATTCTGCCAGCGTTGACTAAAAAAAAGGGTAAAATATGAAACATTCTTTATCTATGAATAACAATATTTTTATCAAAGTTGAAAGAGTCTGGTCTGAGGGATGAATTTACATATCATGTAATGTTGTTTTAATGGGTATATAGTTAAAAATAAAATGAAAAGTTATTCTCATATTCTAAACTGAATAATTATGTTTTACAGGACTAGAAATAAAATGAACATAAAATTAAATTCGTCTTCTACGTAATTCCCCATATCTAGAAATTTATAATTTGCGAATTCTTATTTATTTTTAATTATTTTTTTATAAACTATTTTATTACTTATATTATATATTTAAATTATTATATTCCTTATCCGACAGAAACCCTATGCCCCACCCTTTCCTGAGTTTTAACCACTGAATCTTAAAATTTATGCATTGAACTAAATGAACAGCCATTGTGATATTGAATTTTATGTTATGTACTTCATTTTTGAAATAAGACAATAAATGTAAAAATTAACTATAACATATTTTCTAATTTTATTTGAAACTAGAAAATAGGTACTCATTTTATTTAAATATTCTTAATCTGTATATATTCCTTCTTATTTTTTGACAATCCAGAAAATTTTTGAAATTAAATTGATGTCGTTCAATGAAAAATGTCTATGTAAATACATATTTCTGCAATTAAATTCACTGGATTTACACTGACTGGCTTATAATTGAAAATCGAATACCTACAAATGACTTCTCAAGTACTACACTGCAGGGCTTATTTATAGTATTCAACTCCGTCGGAAGCTACCTCAACGTAGCTATAGGTGAATGTTACTGTGGAGAAAAATTAATTTGAAATGATTGTAACTATTTGCATGGTCAATTTCTTGAAATTTTAACATGATTTAAAAAATATTACTTATTAATTACTTATTAATTAGACTAACAACTAATTGAATAACGAATAAACCATTAAATCTTAAAATATAAGCATTGAACTTACTGAATAATCATATGCGTTCTGATATTGTTTGTCCTGCTCTTCATTTTGAAAATAAGCAGATAAATGTAAAAATCAACTGTAACATATTTTCTACTTTCTTAAAACTCGAAATTAGGAATACATTTTACGTTGACTAACTTATAATTGATAGATTTAGAATTGAATTGTAATTGAAATTTACACTGACTAGTTTATAATTGAAAATTGAATATCTACGAATTGAATAACGAATAAACCATTAAACTAATTTAACCATTGAATCTTAAAATTTAAGCATCGAACTTCTCATGATAATGTATACCATGCTCTTCATTATCATTAAATTTCATTTTCATTTTTTTTTTATTTCATTTCATTCTTTATTCGTCACAAATTTTCTACTTTTTCAAACTGGAAATGAAGTATAAATTTTATTTAAATATTATTAATCTGTACGTGTTCCTTCTTATCAGTTGACAATCTAGAAAATATTGAAATGAAATTGATAACTCAAATAAAATACTTTATGTAAATTCATATTTCACCAATTTAATTCACTGAATTGACACTGACTATCTTGGAATTGAATATGGACTAATACATTACTGGTATTTATCGAAGCATGAAAACAAAAGATCAACACTGCTTCCTTTATCGAAATAAATAAAAGAACCTCAACTCCAAATGAAGTGAGCTCGGTCCTATCTCTCGGATGGAGTTGCTCGAAAATCCCAAGTATTTAAGCTTTACGGCTCTATCGGATCCCGAAAAAAAATGTGTACTTCGAATGCGGAAGCCGGGATCGATGACATATCTGCGCATTGTTGTGCTTTCAGTTCCACACCCCAGAATATTTTCGCATTCGAAGAAATAAATCTGCCGCTTTCTACAAATACGGCCCTCCCTCCCCATTTGTTTTTATAAATGCATTCCTCCACGCCCTCTCTCCTTAGGACGACATTCATTTTTGGGAAATATAGACGCTCCATTCTCTCCTAGAGACTTTCGAATCGCATTCAGTGATGATAAGTTGAAGGGTATTCAGGCAATTTTCTGCCCGCCTGCTTCCCCTCGCGGGCTGCCGCTCAGTGAAATGTTGGATTAGAGGCGACGTTAGTGGCTAGAAAATAACCTCAATTTTCGCAATCCCTTTTTTTTATTTTCTTTTCATATATCGCAGCGATATTTCTCTTTCGATACATTTTTTTGCTTTTCTTTCGTTTCTAATCATTTGGAGAAATACTCAGATTTTTGCAGCATATGAATATGGGGCTAATGCTATTATACAGTAGGTAATACAATTGTTAATGTCAATGACTTTAATAATTAGTTCACTGAATTTACACTGACTTCTTATAATTGATAATCGAATAACGACGAATTGAACGACTAACGAATAGCGTAGAATTGAATAACTAACAACGACGAAATGAATAAATCATAAATTAATTTAACCATTGAATCTTAAATTTTAAGCATTAAACTTAATGAACAGCCATCGTGATATTATATGTCATGTTCCTCATTTTGAAAAATGTCAAAAATCAAGCAGATAAATTTAAAAATCCACTGTAACATATTTTCTACTTGTATTTGAAATTAGGTATACACATATACGTACATATATTATTTATTTGAATATTCTTAATCCTGTACGTATTTCTTTTTATTAGTTGACAATCTCGAAAATATTGAAATGAAATGGATAACACTAAAAAGTTTTTTATTTAAAAACTCATTTCATCAATTTTATTCACTTAATTGGCACTGACTATCTTATAATTGAATAAAGGAACAATACATCTCTGGTATTTTATTGAAACATGAAAACAAAATATCAACACTGCTTCCTTTATCGAAATAAATAAAAAGAACGTCAACTATAAATGAAGTGAGCTTGGTCTATCTCTCGGATCGAGTTGCTCGAAAATCTAGTATTTAAGCTTTACGGCTCTATCGGATGCCGAAAAAAAGTGTACTTCGAATGCGGAAGCCGGGATCGATGACATATCTGCGCATTGTTGTGCTTTCAGTTCCACACCCCCAGAATATTTTCGCATTCGAAGAAATAAATCTGCCGCTTTCTAAAAATCCGGCACTCCTCTCCCCTTCCCATTTGTTTTTTATAAATGCATTCCTCCACGCCCTCTCTCCGTCGGTGGACATCCATTTTTGGGAAATATAAACGCTCCATTCTCTCCAGAGACTTTCGAATCGCATTCAGTGATGATAAGTTGAAGGGCATTCGGGCAATTTTCTGCCCGCCCGTTTCCCCCTGCGGGCTCCGTTCAGTGAAATGTTGGATTAGAAGCTACGTTGGTGGCTACAAAATAACCTCAATTTTCGCAATCCCTTTTTATTTTCTTTTTTCAAGTATCGCAGCGATATTTCTCTCTCGATACATTTTTTGCTTTTCTTTCGTTTCTAATCAGTTGTAGAAATTCTCAGATTTTAGCAGTACATGAATATACAGTATGTAATACAATTGTTGAAGTATTTGTCATTATTAAATATAAATTACTAGTACAAGATATTAATAAAGTTTTAAGAAGATGTAGTTTATAACGTAATTAATATTCTATATCAACAAAATTGTATGAATATTTATCATTAATAAAGTGTGTAAGTAGGGGTATCAATAAATAACACTGATAGAAAGTTGCTAATAGTGTAGAAGATATAACACATATCTTTAAATTTATAACATAAATAATTTAATGTTTTTAATTAATAAGCAATTAATTGTGCTTTAAAAAGATATAATAATACTATACTTAATTTATAACATAATTAATTTTCTCTATCTACAAAATTGTATAAATATTTATTATTATTAAAGTGTGTTAGTAGGGGTATTAATAAATAACACTGATAAATGTTGTTAATGAGTTTTTAATTAATAGAGTTTTAAGAAGAGGTAGTTTATAACATAATTACTTGTCTCTTTAAACAAAATTGTATAAATACTTTTTATTAAAGGTTTGTAAGTAAAAAATGCAACTGATAAAAGTTGCTAATAGAGTTTTTGAGAAGATGTAGTTTATAACATAATAATTTTTATAAATATTTATTTGTTATTAATAAAGAATATAAGTAGGGGTATTAATATATATAAAACTGATAAATGTTGCTAATAGAGTTTTAAGAGATCTAGTTTATAATATAATTATTTTCTGAATCAACAGAATTGTATAAATAATTATCATTAAAAAGTGTTTAAATGGGGTTTTAATAAATAAAACTGATAAAAATTGCTAATACAGTTTTAGGAAGATGTAGCTTATAACATAATTACTTTTCTCTATCAATAAAAAGTGTATAAATATTTATTAATAATAATGTGTGTAAGTAGGGTATTAATAAATAACATTCTTGAGAAAGTTGTTAAAAAAAAAAAAGATGTAGTTTATAACGTAATTAATATTCTCTATAAACAAGAATTGTATAAATATTTATCATTAATAATATATGTGTAAAAGTAGGGCTATTGATAATTACCAATGATAAAAGTTACTAATATAGTTTAAGAATATATGAACGTTTATAATGTAATTAATTTTTCTATCAACAAAATTGTATAAATATTTTTTTATTAAAAAAAGTGTGTAAGTAAAAAATGCAACTTAGTTTTTATATACAGCTCACCCAGTTTCTATTTACATCAAAGAAATATATTTATCTACAGTAATTCTGTGAATTAATACACTATTTTTATACTACCCGAATTCATTAAATCAGTGACCAATTAGATATTCAGCTACAATTAGATTCAAGTAAATTTCTGATAAATCCTAAAGAAAGCAAAAACATAAGGGCTTTTCATGTTCCTCTTGAATTTCTTGAATCCACCATTTCACATTCCTCTCATATTAATTTCAATATTTATACAATTTATAATAATTCCTCAAACATTCAGACGTCTCCACTGATCCCTTCTTGTCAAGAACTTGCGTTTTATCAAATGTATATGAAGTTAAGAATATATCGTGTTAGAAGTTGAAAAAGTGGGCCTGAATGGCCGAGATGGCTTCTGGCGCTTCCGGGGCTCGGTATCACAGGTTTCGAGGTTCGAGTCCCGGCGGTGCCATGGTTGTTTGTAGTGGTTCGGAATCCACTTTACAAAAGTACGTCGGTCTAATAGAGATCGTAGAGCATGCGTTGCGGGGGCATTGTTACTCCGCGTCCGTGGCTTATCTTCTAGTTACACGAGCTCCCCTGGGTAATGCAAGGGAGTACGTCTGTGCAGCACTTGCCTTAAGGCATCTAAGACCAAGCTGTCTGTGTTTGCCAGCTGCATTAGAAGGAAGGAAAGAAAAAAA
>BPLR01007910.1:0-67144 GCA_021605095.1 Caerostris extrusa
ATTCTTCTCATAAATTATTAGTTTATTGAATTCAATGTTTAACAAACATAAATTTAATTCATGTAAGCAAAAATTGTTATTTTCATAAGCTAATAAGCTGTTTTTAAATAAGCTAATTTTAGTTTAATATTAAAAATCTGTTTTAACTGTTTTTCTCATTAAAGAAAACCACCTGATCTAGAGCTGGAGGGTTAATTAAAAGGCACTTCACAACTGTGGAGTTTTTTCAGGGCAGCGTCATGAATACTCTGGACCTCCAGCGAGTAAAAGGTTAGTTCTGTTTCTTTATTCTAAACAACTAACTTGTGCAATAATAAAAAACCCTTCAACAAATTAAGATTGTATTGCATAAATAAAAAAACCCAAGAGGTTTTTGTATTTATTGATATTTCTTAAAACTTTTTAAACTTAATAATAATATTTTAGTTTATTATTTTTATATGGTACGTAGTAAAAATCATGAAAAACTGTCGTAATTTTTTTTTTTTGTAATTAAAGAAAAAAATGGAGTTAGGGATTCTCAGTCTCTTTTAGATCCTCTTCGACTTGATCTTCCATCAAGAGTTATATAGATCAAGCCTTGGTCTTTCCCTATGTCTAGATCTGCTGGAGCTTTCCTTAAGGAGTCATCTTACAGTCGCTTTTTGGGTCCATTCTCACAATACGTATCCATTGGATTTATTCTTATCTTCTTGGCAATAGCCGATTTCCTGTAACAATAGTAGATTTCTTTTATTTGTTCTAATTCTCCATTCAACTTTTCACGTACTGCTACAAAAATTTTCTCAACATTTTTCTCTCCCATACTCTTGATAACTCCTCATCAGACTTCCATATAATCCATGTCTCAGAGCCGTACTAAACAATTGGACTGATGATGAATCTGTATATGAGAATATTTAATTTTCTATTTATGTATGATGATCTTAACAGATTTTTTGAAGTGCGTACTAGTAGCGATTCCCTGCTGTGATTCGTGTTCTGATTTGAACATACGTTTCATTTTGATCATTAATTTCAGTACCCAAATATTTCAACTGATTAACTCTCCTATAGATCTCCCCTCCACTGCATTCAAAATTCTTTACATTTTGGTAAAATCTCCTTTTTACTTTGTATTTTCATATATTTAGCCTTTGCAATAATAAACTGATAGATCTATTTTTCCTTAGGAGAGTAGTAGATCCGAAAAGAACTCACTGAGTATAGCCTGATTTCTGGCTATCAGGATCAGATAATTTGCAAAAGCTATAAACTGGGAGGTTCTGTTAAATATAATACTTTCTGGGTTCAGCTTAATTTTCTCATCATATATTCCAAGCAAATGTTAAACAAACACTGATTGACAGTGGGTCTCCCTCTATACCTATCCTAATTTTAAACAATTTTAGACAATTATTAAAACCAAAATAACATTAATTATTTTAAGCCCTGCGCCTATTAGTAACCCTGCGCCTAACTCCCAACCTGGAGGACCACACCTCTAAATTTATAAGCCCCTGGAGACAGGGAACCCGGCTATATCTCCAGACACTAGGTGCCCATTTTAATCGCCTTTTATGAAATGCATAAGCTACATTGGTACTATTCTATTACACATGGTCACCACACAGATGGTACATATTGACGTTCCATTTCAATTTAAAAGCTATTAAATTTAGTATTCAATTTTTTCACTGATTTCAATATGCCTTTATCTGGTGTGTGGAAGAAAACACCGAAAAATTGCCACTATTCATTTTACAATTAAACAAAAACCTTAGATTGTGCCTGATGCCATATGGTAGTGTGATGTGTAGTACACAGTTACAATAATAATCTGCTCTTTTTACCAATATTTTTTTAATAAAATTAAAAAGATTTTACGTTATGTAATACTACTCCATATCATATCTATAGTTAAATAATATACAAATTTTGTTTGCCTATATATTTGTTATTAATCTTATAAAGGTATTTTTAAATGTCATGAAACTAGTTGTGAAATCTAAAAAATAATCATTTTGAATTTTAAGTTTCTTACCTAGAAAATTATTGTCACTGAACAGGTTCATGAAGCAGATGCTTGCCTGGTGCTAGCCAACAAATACTGTCAAGATCCCGATGCAGAAGATGCTGCCAACATTATGAGGGTCATCTCCATCAAAAACTATTCAGATGAAATCAGGGTCATCATCCAGCTCATGCAATATCATAATAAAGTAAATAATATTTTTATTGATATTATAATCCTCGCATGATTTCCATATACAGTAGAACCTCTTTAAGTCGAACCTCGATAAGTCGAAAACCTCCAAAACTCGAAAAAATGTTTTTGTTTCCTTCCCTTCAAGCCCCCAAACCTCCATGACTCGAAATTTCAATCCTCTATAAGGCGAAATAATTAATCAATCCCCACAAACCATTTTGGTATATATTTTCTCTCCGTAACTCGAAAAAAAAAAAAAATTGGACCTCTGTATCTCGAACAGTAGCAATGTTTGATTTTACAACCTTACCTTTTGAAACTAATTACCTCTATAGCTCGAAGAAAAATAAGTTACTGACTTAAGGGATTTGCCGACAATGCATATCATTGTTTCTTAGAAAACAATGTATGAGTATATAGTAAATAGAATAACCAACTCGGAAGAAAAATAATTGTCTGTTTTTTATAGCTTAGATAATGCTTAGATAGAGAACGATCGAATTGTCTGAAGCAAAAAAAAAAAAATAAACAAATAAAAAATAAATAAATAATAATAACTGACTTTTTTAATATATAATATTTTTAATTTTAAGGTTGTTTCGGAATTATTTTGATTTTTTTATTGTAGTACATAATATAACTTTTAAGTTGCAAATAAACATGTTTATTACCTCTGTAACTTGAAAATGTTTATTTATTTTACCTCTCTAACTGAAAATAAGTTAGAAAGAATCTAAATCTCTACAAGTCGAATATTTCCTTACAAAATCCGAGTAAGTCGAAATCCTCTGTCGAAACTCGAATATAACTCGAATTATTTGGCGTCTCCCTTGAAGTTCGACCTACAGAGGTTCTACTGTATTTTAATGAATGAGACATAACATAAGCATATTATGCGCAAAAATAAATAATGATATTCGAGTGACTAAGAACGTGATATTTATTATTTATAAATTTGACTTTTTTTTATTGCTAGAAAGTTTTTTTTAAATGATGAAATTGGAATTTTTACATTGTAAAGATACTATTTATTCACTATCACTTTTAGAAGATTTAAATAAATTATTATAAATATTTGCGTATTTATTTTTACCTATTTAATTTTTAATATTCGTATTTTAAAGGTGATTTTTTTAATGCGCATTGTAACGAAAATATTTTTATAATGCAATGTGCGTTCGAAATTAAAAAATTTGTTAAAAAGCTGAACTATTATAAAATTAAAAAACTATTTATTGATGAATGAATGAAATGAATTTAGTCATAGTAATGAGTATTTTCTTACTTTGATAGTTTTAAATAATTAATAGCGTAAAAATCTCAAATTTGGCGTATCAATATTTATAATTGAAACAACTTTTTTTTTATTGCTAGAAATTAAATGGATGGAATTTTACAATATTTATGTGTACAATTTTATAATTATTATTAATTTTAATATTGAGTTTTTGCATAACGTTTTTTTATCGTTCTAGCGAGCATGCTCATAGGAAACAAATTGCGCATGCGTATCTGATACTGCAACTGAGCTATTCCTGAGCATGCGCACTAGGGAAGAAAAATATCTGACGATAAAAACGTTATGCAAAAAAACTCTCTATTATGACTTAGTGAAAAATTTGTTCTTCATGCTAAAAAATTTTCAAATTAGCAATGAAAATTCTAAAAACTATTTATGTAATTTGGGACTCTTTTATTTTAATGAATCCTTTCTTTGCAGGCTTATCTTTTAAACATACCTAGCTGGAACTGGAAACGTGGCGATGATGTCATCTGTATCTGAACTGAAACTGGGTTTTATAGCCCAGAGCTGTCTCGCACCTGGCTTCTCAACTATGATGGCCAACCTATTTGCTATGAGATCGTATAAAACGGTAAAACAGAAGCATTAATCTTTTTAAAATATTATATTTGTTGGAAGCATTAATTTCTTCAAAGGTTTTTACAAGTGCTTCTATAAGTTTTCTTGTTTTACAAATATAAATAAATACAGGAAGAAGTTTTCTATTATGTCCTATGTATTATATTCATCAAAACTCGTAGCATGGAAAATATACATTTTATGTCATTTTACGCATAAAATTATGGTTATTGTTTTGAGAGAGGGGATCCGTGGCTTCCTGAATGACTTTCAATATTTCTTATTGGTTCTTTTATTATTATTATTTTTTAGAATTTCTTTCATGAACTTTTTTTTGTCTAATTTCTTTCTTGTATTCTTTTATAAAGTCCATTGGAATTTTTGTGTTTTTCCTTTTAAATTAACATCAGTATATAGCTAATTGCAAAAACTGTACTAAAACTGGATAATGTTTTTATTTTGCTTTATTTTTTTTGTACTCATTGTTGAATTCGTGTTAACGCTAATACTTTGTTGATTGTGTTTCAAATAATTTGAGAAAATTTTCCTATTTTAAATTCAGACACATAAAATGCATATCCTTAATATCGATTCGACTCACTCTTTTCAGGCACCTGATATGCCAAATTGGCAGAATGATTACTTGTGCGGTACAGGAATGGAAATGTACACGGAGAATTTATCGCCATCATTTGGTGGAATGACCTTCCCTCAGGCAGCGGGTAAGTGCACACTACCAACTGAAACATAACATCCAATATTTCAATTAAAATACTAAAACATATAATTACCCTATGCCATCTGGTATCTTGCTTGGAAACGTATAGAAATCCTGCAGTTTTTATTTGGTCGGCGAGGAAAAATCAGTCAGCATATCGTACCATGAATTAACTTACTATAAACATTATTATTCAAAAGCATAATACGTGAGCATATATATTCTCGTATGTTATAATTGTATATATATATTATATATATATATATATATATATATATATATATATATATATATATATATATATATATATATATTATAAAGAGGGATTTTCCAGTTAATTTCCAGTTCTTCCTCATCTTAAGTCACACGGCTTGCAGGATTTCAAAAAGAATGAAGTACTTTAAATAACTTAAATTTAAACATTGAATTTTAAATAGTACTGTTTGTCCTAAAGAAAAAATAAGCAAAATCTTTAATGTCAAATGATTAGTTTAGCTAACTAACTCCCTGGCACTACAGCCCATGTTTAATCATGAACTGTAGAAACAGGAGATGTTGTCTTCTACGGTGCAGGGAATCAGCCCTGAGTCCAACGCTGTAAAATTATATTACACAGGTCCTAAGGTTTAATATGGATTCTGAGTCATTACAAATATCCATGTCACCGCCGGGAGTCGAAACCGAAGCCTGTGGTATTGAGCCTTTCGGCCATCAGGCCAGATTATTAAACATAACTGTGAATTTATGTCAATTATAAAACATAAATGTCATAACGAATAACAAAATAGAAGATCAATTTCTAAGTTTAACAGCAATATTTATTTCATAATAATCATATGGAAGACGTTAGGGCATGAATGGCCGAGTGTCTAGGAGCCACAGGTTTCGGGTTCGAGTCCCGGCTGTGCCATGGATGTTCGTAGTGGTTCGGAATCCACTTTAAGCCGTAAGTAACGGTGTTCTATGACTATAAGAGCATCACGGAGCCTAACTCCGACTTCTACCTAAGGGTGCTCCATCAGTACAGAAGCTGCACCCCTCTTCCCTCCTTCCATGAGGGACACGACAACAACAACAATATATGGAAAACGTTGAAGACTACTTGCAGAATGCATTCATGCGTGTCATATTCTTGTTATTAATTATACATATTAGAATCTGAATAATAAATACAAAAATGAAAGGAAATGTCTGTTTTTAAACCTTTAAATAAACTAGGTTTATTGAAAATAATCGAAGTGATTGGTTAACCATTAAACAACAGATTAAAGGGCGTAGTCCGCATAACCAACTAGTACAGCTATTTTTTTTTAAAGTTTAATAGATTTAAAAATGAATTGATTTATATTATTTCTTCTTTATTTTCCCGATCTGAATTGTAAGGACTTAAAAAAAAAAAAAGAAATCTATGGACTATTATTGTTTAAAGAGGATTGATTTTCTTATTTAATAGATCAAATGTAGTGTTAATAACTTATGCTTAAGATCGCTACCTAGATTATTTTTATCAAATTACTTTTGCAATTTCGAAAACTAAAACATATATGTGAAAAACATTTTCCGCAGGCTTTGTTTCGTGAAACTGAAACTTCTCTTGTTAGCCATCGAGATTCCAAACGAAGACAGCTCTGACACCAAAATCACCATCAATCAAAAGAAAAAAAGTTAAAATTGGCTCAAATGCTCAAGGGTTCTTCATGGCACAATCAGCGGATGAAGTTAAAAGGTAAAAATGAAATTCATCTATTTGACAATTTGACTGACAATTTTTGACAATTATGACCATTAAAATTAAATTTTAATGGTAATATTAGATTATGTCGTAGATTATTATTTAGATTAAATTTTGCCATAATAATAAATATAATATTGCCCCTCGCTTATCGAAAGGTTTTGGCTATAAGCGACATAATGCAGATTAAAGGCATATTTGGGCATAATAGTGCTGAAATTTGACGTTAAAGCTATAATATTCGGCGTTAAAGCGATAATATTTGACGAAAAAGCAATTTAAGTATTAAATTTCACTCAGCGAAAAATTTGCCAATAACGCGATAAATTTTGGAGTAAAACCATAAGCAGGATGGTGCTAATATTTGTCATTAAAGCGATAAAACTTGGTGTTAAAGCAATTTATAGAATAGTGAAATGGCGCTTTTACACTAACACCGAACTTCGGCAGCTATTTTTTTTGTTTGTTTGTTTACTTGGTGACTTGGCATCCTAGTGAGGGATGTTGGCTTAATATCGTTTTACCGCGAAAACTAACTGTGACATTGATTATTTTGTTTACTTGGCGATTTTGCATCCTGATGATGAATTTGGCACAAAGGATACAGGATTCTAGACTTTTATCAAATAATTTTTATATTGCTTTAAGAACTACTTTTTTAAAAAATTTCATTCGGGATTTGCACATACAATAAATATTTTTATACAATACATTTTTTTTATTTTTGTTTAATCTTTAAAATGGCTTAATATGTTTCTCCTCCAAGTTTAAAATAAAATATTATAAGATGAAGAAATAATTATGAATGATACAAAAAAATTCTGTTCTCATAAATTTCTATATTTATTTTATTTTAGCACATAATAATTTTTAGTACATTTAAATAGTTAAATATGATATTTTATACATATTTAAATTTGAAAAGTAACATTCGAATTTTTCTCAAGGGCATGGTATTATTGCAAACATTGCCATGAAGATGTGAAGGATGAGAAATTAATAAAGAAATGTAAATGTAAAAACCGTAAGTACTAAATCAAAATTGGTTTTATTAATATTTTTGTTAAAGTATGCATTAACATGAATGTAAATATTTCTCTTTAATTGTTCAAGTAATGTAATTAAAATGTTAACCTTTTTAAGTAATCCATTTAGTGATTTTAGCTCACCCATTATACAAACAAAGCAGAAAGTAAGGAAAATCATGCAGTTGCATGGATAATTTTAAAAAAGATTTTTATTCTTTATAAAAAATAAATGCTTAAATTACCAAAAATTCAAACAATTAAATTTGTTATAATTTTTTTTATTTATTATGTTAACATTGTTATTTTGGTATGTATTATTATGTAACATAATGAGTAAAATTTAAAAAAAAATGAATGATTATATAATATAGGGATATTTTTAATATATGTATATTTATATATAAATATACAGGAATATAGGATAGATAGTGATGTATATATATATAGATAATGAAATATAATATAATGTAACATAATATAATATAATTATTGGGATATTTTAAATTATTAAATAGTTCTTACTCTTCTCTTTTCAAAATGCATGTCTTCTTCCATTTTAAGTAACTAGTTTTTCCGCAGAAAAAGCTATGGATAATGCTATAAAAGAATTAAAGTATAACTGTTTTTAAACCTTTACCTTAAATAATTGTTATTTATATAAATAAAATCCTCCTGTAATATCTACATTTAATAAAATATTTTTATAACAGATCAAAACCTCTTAATGCCTCTTTTGAAAGAAGCGTACGGAATATCCATGCATCTTGGTGATTTTTCTTTACTAAGAAAACATTGTCTTTCCGCAATAAATATGCTTCTTTACTTCATTTACAATAATAAAGTAAACCTGAACCGAGTACCTTCCTGTGTTGTTCGATTAACGTGGTAGCTCCTTATGTATATATTGTAAATCCCACATATCTTTGACATAATAATGTTCTGTCATATTATGCCCACATGCAGCCAAAGATCCAAAACAGAAAGGTAAATGAGATTTTATCAGTTCTTTATGGCTTCAAGTTGGCCTTTAGTAGTTCCGTTCCAATTATGCTGAACGCTTTTTTTTTTAACCTATTTGCTTGGGCTGAATTCATATATATAGGTGCTGATAAGAAACCTCAACTGCTCAAGATTTTTACAAATTACAACATTCCTTAGATAGAATAGTGCTTTTTATTCTGCAGTTTTGTTTTTCTTATTTTATTATGTAAAATAAGGCGCAGAAAAATTTCCAAATAAAACTTTTATATAAGAGAATTAACATCTTTTAGATAGTGCATCAAACGTAGGAGTAGAGTTTTTAATAAAATTCTAGGAACTAGACAGCAGATATTTTTGACAATCATTCTCCATCCATGAAAATGCCCATGATTCCGATGTTTATCTAACACTGTTCATCCTTACCTGTATTAAATGCATAATTTTCCTTACTTAGTACTCCCAATAAAACTGTAATTCATTGTAAAATTGTGCCATCCATATTGTGTTTGTGTGCGATGCTGAAAAAAAGTGTGTATGAAGTTATTTGTAGCTCCATCATAACATTTCATTCTTCCATTTTCATCCATCATATATTATAAGGAGCTCTTGAAAAAAATCATTGTTTAAAAATTATTTGGCTGAAAGATTCCAACAATAAACATGGGTTAACATTATATTTTTATTAAATATCGGATAATAATTTTTGTTTTTGAATGTGCTTTTTCTTTTTTTTTTGGTGTTTTATTTTAAATGTTGAAAATTTAAATTTTCAAAACAAATTTAATATTTTAATATTCGCTATTCACTGATTTAATATTTTTAATTTTTATCCCAATACTTTTTTTTCATATTTGAACTGATTATTTTTCAATTAAATTTAAACATGCACTGGAAAAAAATTAATATGAAGAATTCCGGTTTTTACTAACAATTATAATAAAAATATTTTCTTCTAAGTGAAGTCAATGAAGTTAATTAGGAATATCTTATCATGCTGTTACGTTGGAATCTTTCAGTAGTATTTTTTATAAAAACGTAAGCTAAACAGTGGTAAGCCATTTAAAATTGATTGTTACCTGTGCTAATGGATACTGTTACTGTTATTTTCGCTGCAGTGGCGCTGTTTAAGAAAGGTGTCAGAGCTGTCCAAGTTGTTGGAC
This sequence comes from Caerostris extrusa, assembly GCA_021605095.1. NCBI lineage: Eukaryota > Metazoa > Arthropoda > Arachnida > Araneae > Araneidae > Caerostris > Caerostris extrusa. Next base: position 9,669 of record BPLR01007910.1, read on the forward strand.
GGGCAAGTACGTTCCTCTCTTTTCAGTTTTATTCGTGGCAGTGTCGCTCTTGATGTAGTTATTTTTGGTAAAATCCGCTGTATGTACTCCCAATGGTGGCTGATGCTTTATTTGTTTTTATTTTATAACTGTTATTAATTCGTAGTTAAAATTAGCTACAAAAAAAAAAATTAAGTGTGTTTTGTTTAAATTTTTGAAGAAGAAAAATAATGAATGTTGCATGGCTTTTTACAGAATTCTTTTAAGAGGACAGAAATGTTTCTTTCAACTAAAACAAGTAATATAAAAACAATTTTTTTAAAGTCAATTCCTTCTTTTTTTTTCACTATATTGCAGAAAATCCTTTATAAATAATTTTCATTCATTTTTTTTTTAAGTTTATCTGGCGCCATCTATTGGTAGATATATGCAACTTAAATCTAAAAAATACTAAAATTAATTAATTAAATTTAATTGCTGAATTAATGTTTGAAAAAACTTATTAACATCAAGTGTCATCCACTACAAGCTAAAAAAATTTATTTGAAATTTGTATGAGTATTTAATGAACGATTGAAAATTTGAACAAGATATACATAGGGAGAGCGTGAGCTAATAGAAGGAATTTAAAAAAGTTGTTTTTTGTTGGTGTTGGTGTTAAATTATATCTTTTCTAATCACTTTTTCATTAAAAGTAATTTAGATTTATAACATTTCATTTCAAGACTATTTTATTAGATAAAGAGATTTCTTAAAAAATTTTTAAATATTACATAATTAATAATTTCAAATATGATTTATTGAATATTTATTTTTATTTTTATTTAAGCTCAGGTTAAGGGCACATAAAAAATTTTCCCCGCAAAATGATAAAGTTAAATTAAACATATATTTGTAAGAATATCTTTTAAATTTGTAGTTAAAAGTAACTAACATATTATTGTTTTATATTAATGTAATTCTAAATATAACGCTATATTTCTATGTAGGTGATGTGATTATGATATCAGAAGCATATATAAAAAATATTATCCTAAAAATCAGTTACAGTTAAGCTTAACGGTTTTTTTTGCTATAATAATAAGCCACTATTGGGAAAGCTGTTCTTCGATGTCGCATGCTATTATCACTCACTGTAAAATATTATTTAGGTAGTTAGTTTCATGTGCCTGGCTGTAATATTCGTGTCGATGTCTTTATGCAAATTTGTCAATCTATGTGTTTTATCTTAAAAATTTATACTCAACAAATGGAGTAAGTATTATTTTTTTAACACCATGAAAACTTTTTTTAACTTCATGACTCCATTATTAGTCTTTAATGCATGCTGGATTAAATGTTATACAGTATGAGTGTTGTGGCGATGTGAATAAACAATATGCCCTCCCTGCATTGTAGTCCCTTTGAACCAGCACAATCCTTTAAATTACAAAATCACTACGCTTGCATGCGCTGTAAAGGAAGCGACACTAAAATCGGTAATGTTAATTCGAAGAGATCTTAGACCAAATAAATCTTTTACTCTTAAACCAAAATAAATCTCTATTCATTATCTTTCAAAAACATTCAGTAATTCGATATGTGTTTAAAAAGCTTATCTGTCATACTGCATTTTCGCTAAATTTTGAGAACATTCACAATAAAATCAAATACACCTGTAAGTAATGTCATAAACGTGATTCAAATATATATTTGTATAAAAAAATATACATAATTCCATTAATAAATTTTCAGATAAGCATAAGAAAATAGTTAAAACATATCAACTTAGGCATTATTATTTATTTAAAAAAAAAAAAAAAAAAAAGGTGGAATAACTAAATTTATTATTTGTGGTTCGATGTACAGATTGATATTATTTAGATTTTTTTTTACATTTCATTATTTTTATTCATAAACATCAAAACCAAATAGAAAATCTAATTTATTGTTTAAATTTTAATAAATATACAAATTTCATCTTGAATATTGAACAGTGTTAAATTATGAATTGAAGGAAAGAAACATTTATATTTACAAAAACATACATATATCAGGATCCAGAAAAAAAAACGCTAATTAATATCATATTTTTCTTTTAAAATATAAACCCTGAAATATATACAGAGAGAGATAAAAATAATCATTATAATAATTTCAAAATACAAACAACTCGTATGATTTGAAATATTTGAGAGGATTTAAGGATTATCTCTTTTTTATTCATTAAAAGTTCTTGAGATTGCAATATTTCTTTTTTTTTAACGGAGTTTTTTATAAACATCTAAATTTAAACTTATCAAACCAAAAAAAAAAAAAAAAAAAGTTTTCCATGAGAAGTTCTGAGGAGTTAACCATCTCAGTTATGATGAGAACTCAATATTTGAAAAAAAAAATGAGTTTCTAAATATATATTTCTGCCGTAAATGATACCGCTAATAAACTCTTGAGTTACAATACGACCAAATAATAATCATTTAGGCATCTTAATATTTTTAAAGAAAGGAGAGGATCTTGCTCTATCTATAAATTTTATGAACAGCCGACGACGGACGATAAGGGACATTGCCTTCGAGAGGGCAATGCCCCGTTTTTTCAGGGAGAAATACCGGATAATTTCCTTTCGACTTTCTTACACACATTGTCAAAATCTTCATTGAGTTCTTTTGATTCAGAAAGCATGAACTGCAATGAATGCCGCTAGAGGATTTGAATATTAACCCATTAACTATGCACATTAACACTGGGCAATTAAAATAAAAATTTCTGAATGAAATGTTTATCAATATGATCTATTTTGAACCCTCAAAATATTTAATTTGATTACAGTTTAGATATCCTATGTTTCTAATAAAATATGTCTAGAAAAAAAAACGAAGAAAAAAAAAAACCTCTAGTAGGTCAAAGAAGCAATGTTATGAAGAATTTATTATTTTTTTAATTTAAAAGAATGCAGATTAAGAAAGGAAATTAGAAAATTTAAAAATTAATAAATAAATTTAAAAAAAAGAAGCTTTTAATTAAATTTTGTTTAGTGTCTGAAAGTTAAAATGCACTTTACCTCATTAGCAGAAGAATGAAATGGGTAAAAGAAAGACATTCACTTCAACGCATTTTTGAGGAATAAAAAATTTAGAAAATCCTCTTTTGACGATGTGATTATATTTTGCATAATATTGTTTTTCAACTAAACCTTGCTTAAAAGGACTTCGATCCCTGTATTTTTCGTGAAAAGATATCGAATATCTAGTTTGAAATACATATAAATTATCACTGTTAAAGATTTAAGCACATTAATACTTCTTTACATTCATTGTTATATCCACCAGATGTTTTTTTTTAATTTCAAAAAGTTTTTGAGATATTGAAAGTAAATGTTGCATAATGGAGAAAAGAAACTTTTTAAAATTAATGGAAAATCAGTTAACATGTGCTAGATACACAACTCATACATATAATACGTAAATATTTTATATTAAATGCCTTTTTCTATAAAATTTAATATTCAATAACTTTTCCTTAATGTAATTATTAAAAAAACTGGTTTAAAATAAAGTAATAAATCTACAATTTTCTACGTTTCATAGATAAACAAAAATGTTACATTCCGAAAAGTGTTTTGATTCTCTATAATTTTTTGCAACACGTATAATGAAAAATACATAAAATTAAACGTAATCATAGCAAATTCAATAATAAAATAATACACAAATCATAACGATTTTCAAAATGTGAGCGAATTTAATTTGAAATCCAAAATTCTAATTTATTTTCCATTTCTTCCCAGGGTTTTTAATGTATTTCTTCAATGAATCTTAAATTTAAATACTTAATATATCAAAATGTAACTAAAACACAGTATTAGAATTATTGTTTCAAATACTCAAAATATGAAATCAAACCAGAATAAAAAAATAATACAGCACATGGTAAATAAAACTAATCAACTTAGCCCATTTAATTTGAAAAACTGTGTAAATAGAATTTTGTATTGACAATTGAAACACACGCATACAGTTAATACATTAACATGTGAAACTCTCATTCATTCTCGTTAAAATATAACATAAATAAAATACTTAAGATTTTATGTATTTACCCATAACTTTGACGAATTCTCTTTCTAAATAAGGAATATTTAGCATAATCAGTGCATGTGTGTTTTATACGAATTATTGACGAAAAGTTCATTTAATTTAAACTTTCACCTAAATTGCCTGCTTGCGTTTTTTCGTTAAGTAAACTGCATCGCACTTGTCTAATTTTTTATGATGCCCTTGTTTCTTCTTAAATTGTTTATTTTTCGCAACTCTATTCATTAATTGATGTTATTCTTTTTTTTTAATTAATTAATTGCCTTGCTTGGCTTTGTTTAGCTTTATAGCTCTATAAATGTTTCTGGAATATTTATGTATTGTATATTTAAAAAAATGACATACCAATACTAAACAAAATAATTGTGAATCTCCACAGAATATTTTATCTCAAGAACTGGAAGTGCAGTTGATATTGAGGCTGAAGTATCAGAATCAGATAATAGTAGGTTCAATTCGAAATCGCTTCCATTGCTTGCGGTGTGCACGCTATGATTTGTGTGTCTTTTCTGCACATTTAAAGCGGGCGCTGTGTGTTTTTTTTTTTTTTTATGAAATACATCTCTAAATGTCCTGATTTCAGCATAGTAACATTTTAGTTTTGGCTATATCGAATTATATATCCATATGTTTATTTCTTTCGGGAATACATTACGAGGCAAGGATTATTAGTACTATTTTGTTATTATATTTTAAAGATATATAATATCTATTAAGTTTTACATGTGCTGCTTGCATGAATAATTGTAAATATATTTAATTTTAACATTCTACTATCATATGAAGAATAGAAATGCTAATATTTTGCTATGCTAATAACTAGTATATAACTTTTATTTGGTTTTCTCATTTTCATTTTTTTGTTTATCAGTAACTGTAGATTTTAACCAATACTGAATATATCCCTGTTTAAAAACCATAATCACATTTATAAATATATTTTATTCTTTGTGTATTTTTTACTTCTTTATTTAAAATTCATCTGCATTAATTAAAATTTTTTTTTTTTTTTTTTTTTAATTTGCACTTTTGGGGGGGAGGAGAAGGTTTAATTTTTTAGAAATAAAAAAAAATAATGTTAAAAAATTAAGTTAATTAGTTAGTTAAGTTGAGTTAATTAATTAATACGTTAATTTTAAAAAACTGAGGAAATATTTAACTGAGGAAATTAGAAAAATAACATTTAAAAAAGAAGAAAAAGAAAATGGAAAAAAAAAGACCCCACTGAATAAAAAAAAAAAAAAAAAAAAAAGGAATTGTTGTCCTACATCTTCCTGTTTTCAAAAAATTTTAAAATACTTCTTTTTAGATAAACTTTTCTATATAAAGTTCAGCTCCTTTTAATTAACATAATCGTGCTTTAATAAATATCATAATAAATGGATTAATTTTCAAAAGATATTCTTAATAAAGAATTAATTGACTTAAAATAAGAATTGACTTTAAATTGAAACTTGAATTGTGCTTCAATTTATTAATAATCATAAAGGTTATATTGACTGAAGGTTTTTTATGCTTATAATGAATTAATTTTTAGTTGAAAACAACAAACATTTTTAATTTCTTCAAAACGCTAAAGAAACTTTCAGGTAAATAAACTGGAAAAAAATCTTAATGAGTTCATTAAAATGATTGTAATCCAAAAGTTATAATGATTAACTACCTCAATAGAAACTTCTCATGTAAACTTTCATATTGAAATAAATATTTGATTAGCAGAAATTCATTAATTGCTATTTAATCACCGTAACTCATTAATAATTTGTTAGCATGTATGTACATTGTTGTTAAGGAAATTTTTATAAATTATTTACATAACTTTTTCACTATTAATCTTGTGTATTCACATTTTTAAATTTCTTGCATCTCTTTTGCTCACAGGGCTACTTATATTTCCATTTTGATTATTTCTTCATTGAATTTCTTTTACCCTCTGTACCCGCCGAAATCCTCAGTCTATGCTTATTATTAAGGCAAATATGCTTGCTCTGAATGCTTGCACGATCAATTTTTTTTCTGCTTGCCATCGTCTATCCTACTTTAATGGATGTTTGTATAGCTCTACCAAAACGAATGCCATGTGTGTTTTTATGTATTATTATTTCCACCCTCGGTGTTCTCTCTTTTCTGTGAATGATTATTTTTAAAGATGTGTTTCAAAGTGTTTTGTGTGTTACATGCTGATTTCTATTTTCATTTGAACTGGATAATTTCCCACATAATTGCGTTCCAGATGAGAGCGTACACAACTCTACATTCCCAACCTTCACGCCTCCAGAAATACCCAAGAGGGTGAAACTAAGAGGTGAGTCATTGCAAAAACAAGTAATATAAAAAAAAATTAAAGTCAATTCCTACTTTTTTTTCACTATATTTCAGAAAGTTCTTTATAAAAAAATTTTCATTCATTTTTTTGAGTTTATCTGGCACCATCTATTGGTAGATATAGGCAACTTAAATCTAAAAAAAAAAAAACTAAACTTAATGAATTAAATTTAATTACTGAATTAATATTTGCAAAAATTGTATTAACATCCAGTGTCATCCACTACAAGTTAAAAAAATGTATTTGAACTTGAGTGGATGAATAAAAAAGTATTATGAACGATTGAAAATTTGAGCAAGATATATATAGGAAGAGTGTGAGCTAATAGTAGGAATTGAAAAAATGCGAAAAATTAGTATCATATTATATGGTTTATGTAGTATATTAAAATTCGGATTATTTAAACTGCTATAACGAGAATTTTAAAATAAAATAGATAATTCTTCGAAATATTAAAAAAATTTCCATATTGTTAGTTCATTTTATTATTATTCATTAAGCTTTAAAATAAATTTTCTGTTCTATTTGGCAATTTGTAACAATCAGCACATAATATCTCGCTACTTAATATTTTGTTGCTTTTGTTGTTTTTAAATTTCTATCACGAGTGTAAAGCAATGAATTAAAAAAAAAAAACCTAAAAAAATCATGCATGTTTTTAATCAAATTTCAACACTCATTTAAATTCTAAAGTTTTATTTAATTCAAAATTCACCCCAATTACCTTATTTATAATTTATTATTAATTTACTAAATACAGGATAGCCATAATTTAACAAGACACTACTCATGGACATCTGTTTCTCGATCTACACCCCGAATGGTGCGATATTTGGCATGAATAAGGGTAGATGGATTCAGTGAAAAAAATAATTCAAGGTTCATTAATAGGAAAATATATGTCTCAAAGTTTTAAGACTTAGGATGGACTTAATTATAAATTGCAATAACAAAACTAAATTAAAAAATTCTTTTTACTGATAATTTTGAAGTTCTTGTTTAATATATTCCCCTTTTTTATGAACAAGGAATTACATTCTCTATTGCCGAACATATTATATTCAAAGGAATGTTCTTTACAATTACTTAAAATTGTCCTTTCAGGTAGCTAAAAATTGTAGGCGACCTTTCGCAAAAGGTAGCTAAATAAGCTCATTAAGCACAAAATAACTTATTAAGCATAGACCTTTGACTTAAGATATCTCCACAAAGCAATATGCAATCCCTGATTCACAAAAATGACAATGTTTCAATCTTCATGAAAGCTAATGTTTCAGTCTATTTCATGAAAATGCCCGCTCAAAATACTCGCTTCAAAACTCAAAAACATTATTGAACCCAAAGCTTCCTGTTTTTATTGCGAAATGTGAATATTAAACTTGTAGACTGTAAAATCTTCCGTTAAGCTTTAGCAGGAAGTGAGTGAGCTATGACCCACAGATTCCATGAAAAACCATGATTACCATGAATAACGCTGATTGTGGCATACATTGCAATCGAAAACAACAACCCTTTTTTTTTTTTTTTTTTTTTTGCGGATGACTTTATTAGTTCTCCTACCAAATTTGCTATTCCTGTTGTTAGATCGGGCAACAGAGTGCTCTCTGTAATGTCAATTGAATTATGATCTCTTGGAACTTCTTCATGTTTTTGTTAGTAAAACAGTAAATGATAACGACAAAAATGAAGTTAAGGTATAATAGAGATGAAAACCAGAACACCCATTATAAACTATAGGAAAAATTTACATTCACTTGTAAAGATTTTTATAATAAAGAAAGTTTGATGGAAACAACTGTTGTCTTGATATCGTCAATCATATATGTTATGAGTAAACAACATCTAAAACTAAATATTAAAATTTTTTTTCCAAATTTCAGAATTACAACTTAAAATTACAGTACAAATTGCCCATCTCTAAAGTATTTAATATAATTTTTATCTTATACATTTAAGGGGTGGGGGAGGCAAAGTAATTGGTGAGTAACAATTTATACAGTGTAATAAATATTACTAACAAATCCTCAATAAAAAATAAAGGAGACATAGAAAAATTAAAATAATAATGAGAAATAAAAAAAAAATTGTCGAATATTAAAAAGTATGCACATAACTATTAATTTTGATATTTATTATATTTTTTCGTAACTAGATGAATTTTCATACATTAACTAAATAAGTGGCCTAATTGTAAATTCTTTCTTTATTTCAGACGCAACCAAAAATCCCAATGAATGTGAGTAATATAAAAATACAAGTTAATTTTATTATTTATTGCATAATAATTAATGATTTCTTATAAATTTGTAATGTGCTGTATTATTTTATCGCATTATTTTAATGACAAAAATAATAAAACACTATTTAATAATATATAAGTAACATTAAAAGTTTTACTCTTTTATTATACAGTGCACATAATTTGTACTTTTGTAAAACAGAATATCTCATATACAGTATAATATGAATGTTAAATAATAATTTCACTGTGCGGATTAAAATTTTAAAAACTTATTTTTCAAAGATATTAAATTTATTAATGTTCATCTAGTAATAATATATAATTTTAGCTAAATTTATTTTTATAAAAGACATATTTTTTATGTGCTACTTGACCAAATATTTGCTTCTAAAATCGTTATCACTTATATTTTTATTATTTGAAGATTAAAATTAAAAGTTATAGCTATGACAAAAATGCAAATTTATATTGATATAAATGATAAAAGACATTTTGTAATGTATTAGTAAATTTCAAATAGTTTTCAAAACCATTTCCACTTTTTTAAGGATCACATCTGATTAATACATCTAAAGGACTTTAATCAATAATTTCTCAGAATTCTAATGTTTCGTGAATATTCGTGACTATTTCTTCCTGATGGAAGTTTTGATATTGAAAATAATAGGTTCAATGTCTTTCCATGAAACAATGATTGCTAGTTGATCTTCAGTTTCACTATGTACATTGTCTTCTAAAAATGATCCATTTCAGTGAATAATCAAAGGAAAATCAGCTGCGAAATGTTGTTTTTTTTAAATCTTGAGCTCTATTATCTCTGCTTTTCGATCTCAAACGCCGAACATAAGATTTGTTCACCTTGCTTTCAGATGGATCACAACCCTACTTTGTGATTTTTAAGTATAGTTGTCAAAGTAATAGCTGCTTTTTATCACTTAACCTTACTGCATCGAGATTTGGTGCAACATTATTGTACAGCATATTCTTCCCGCATCTTTATTAGGGAGGTTGGAGTATCACAAAATGAACTTTGCTCTTCTGCATTTCAAGAATATCTCTTTCAAACGAGTTACTTTTATCTTTGTATCTGTCCAAAAAAAGTTGTATCTTTTCAAATAGCAATCTTTTATATTCATCTTCACGTTTATTCCTTTTTTTTTCAAAAACGTACCCTTTTTCAATATAACTACCTTCTATGATCAAACTTTTTTTATCCCCTTTTTCCATTTTCCCAAATCATCACTTTTGTCTTGGAAGAAGTAAAAATTCTTTTCTTCTTCGATTTTGATAATATTAGGAGCATATGGATCTTAATTTAGTTAGAATCTCCACCTTTTCCCAAACAAGAAGCATATCACTAGCAATGTAGTGAGATGAATCTCGAATTAAAAAAATTAACTGAATTTAGAAAAATTCTATTTTAGATGGCAACTATGATTGGCCCGATTTGATTAATAAGCCAAAAATTTGAAGGTTTTCTTGTTAATAGGGATGGTTTACTACTTGTTGTCATGAATAAAAAAGTATTATAAACTAAAACACTGGTCAGTTTTGATAACAATATTTTCCTTACATAACACAAAAACAACTTTTGAATAGCCTATCTTAATCTAAGTGTCAAACACATAGTTCAAAAGAAAAAAAAATGTGGTACAGTAGATGATTGATCTGTTTGAGCTGATTGATCTGTTTGGGTCAGGCTGTGGCTGGAAATGTGATATGAATGTCTAAGCAACTGCCACTCCTATTTCTGCATGAAAGCTGTCTGTGAGGTGAATTTCTAGTGCAGAGAGGAGAAAAATAAAAACAAAAAAGGTTATTTTATCGATTACGTGTCATTTCAATATTATTTATAAGTTTACTAGCATGTTGCGAATTTTGTTAAAATTTTGGAAATTTTCTTGAGGTTTCAAAACTTTTAAATCCCAGTAATGAGGTATTTGTTTAAAAATCTGAAATTATTAAAATAGCACAAATTTGTTTGGATCAGCCCCATCCTTAGTAAAAATTTTAAATGTTCTGTTAATTATGTATTCTTTTCGAATTCATAACGATTATTATTATTATTATTATTATTAAGGTGAATAACAATTCATCAACTTATTTACATTATGCAATGTTTTTAAGAATATTTCCAGTATTTAAAAAAAAAAATGTCGATGGCTAATTAAAAAAAAAAAAAGAATGCTTCCAAGTTTAGCATTTTGTTAAACTTTTTTTATTCGGCATCAGTCAGCAACATCGCAGGACAAGTTGGTGGTCGACACAATGCCACGTATCACGGAAGTCAAGGCACTACTGTGGCGCATGGTACCACTGCCCGCCAACGGAATTCCACCTCGGGCCTAAAGCCCCAGAGAGCACCGGGAGCAAATCCCGCTACGCCTCTCTTAACATCACCTGCCACCAAAAACGGCGTAGGGCAACCTACTGCGAATCCTGGACTGTTCCCAAGGTCATTTTTTTTTTTTTCATCTCACATTTCTGGTGTGTTGTGTTGCATGATTTCGATTTTAAAGGAATCTGGTTCATGAAATGCATATAATATATAAATTAACTATATGCTTCAGACGTTTGGATGGTTAGTGAAATATGAATTTCCATAGATATATTTTAAGATCTTTATACCTTTGCTGTTTTTAGTTTTTGTTCTAACTATTAATAAAAACAGGAATTAAAAGAGATGTCGAAATCAAAGACCCACAGACTTTTGAAGGCTGCCTGTACTCTCTACACACACACATATAACATTACATTAATTTGTAAAAATCTTTAGTACTTGGTTCGATTTTTATTGTAAACACGCATAGAAGTGATTAATCTAATAGTCTCATTTTTTAAATGTTCATTGATAAAAAATATTTGTTGATGAATTTAGATTGTTTTGAATAGGGCTAAGCATTTTAATTCATTATCCAGAACAACCATATATTTTTGTTGAACTCAAATTTAAAACGGAGCATGCTTTTGGCAATACAATAAAAAACCTAATGTTTTTTTTTTTTTAACAAATATTTGCCAATGCCTAATAATTTCATGACTTACAGACTTGAGATGTATAGGCCAAAAACAATTTAAAAAATAATAACAGAGACAGACAATAATATACATAGATATAAGTAATATCCTCTATACTAACGCGTTATAGACAAAAATCATGAAGAAATTTGATTTAAAGCATTAAATTAGAATTAACTAGAGAAGAAATCTGTACCATGTTTTAATTTTCCATAAAAAAACAACCTTGAACAGTTGTCTGTGTATCTATCATTTAGATAATAACTTTATTAAGAGTTCAAAATAATTTTACATTTGTTTTGTATTGTTATTTAAAGATAATTTTATTACCTTTTCCAGCTACTGAATTAATCACCCTGCAATTTTAAGTTATATAAATTTCTTTTCAGTTTTTAACCACCAATACAACTGAAATTTATTTAGCTAGTTTTTTTTAATAGTTTATTATAAATTTAAATACTCATGTATAATTCTAGAAATCGAATTATAAAATTCAATCACTTTTATGTAAATATTCATTGTATAACTTAAGCAGCATGTTTTTCATGAATGAAGTAAAAATTAAAAACTTGAGTGATATTAAATTAAATTGGTTTAATTATGTTTAATAAAATTTTAAATTTCAGATTTTTAGATAGAAATTTAGTCTTCTAAACCTACTAATAGTTTGAATAAAGTATATCTAGAAATAAATCATTAAAAGATGTATTAAGATCATTTTCAAATGAATACGGAATTTATAAGTGTTCCTTGATAATGTTGACATTTTCTCTCTATCAGATGTTTTAGCAATTGTTAATGCTTGTATTCTGTGCCAGCAACGTGTTTTTAGTATGTAGTCCAAAAATTGTGTGCTTTGAAGAAAAAAAACTAACTATTGTCTGTAATGTAAATCAATATAGCTTTTAAGTATTTGCATCGATAATGTGTAATGATCGTTCCAGTACGCATAAGTATTGCTAACGTTTTGTGTTTGTACTTTGTGTTAATGAATCTTAAATTTATTAAATGGCATGAGATGAAATGGATTTTCATGGTGTAATTTCAAAGTTCCCTTTTGGAGTTAAAATTGGCATACTAATGTAAAAACTGTTCGTTTTCTAACAGAGAAAATGACCTATAAAAGTATTTCAACTAAATTGGAAAATCATAAAAAAAAATGTTTTTGATTCAACTAAAACTATTTGTTAATTTACAGACTGTTTTTAAAGTTAAACGTTTTTAAAATCCTGGAAACTTTTAAAGATATACAATATATAAAAAAATTGTGGTTAAATTGGTTACGCATTGTGTAATTAGACAATGTATTAAAAAGAAAATGCACTGTCTTTCATTATGCATTGAATGAAAATATTTACAACCAATGTTTGTAAAATTTTCGTTAATCAAAAAAAAAAATAAATAAATAAATAAAATAAATTCGTTAAAATTTCGTTAATAATCTTGGAAGACATGACTCTCATTGTAATATTTGCAATGAGCTATTTTTTCAAATAAATTTTTTATATAATATTAATGTCCCGAATATGTAAATTAGAATATTCTAAAAAAGTACTAATAGATAAAAAAAAAAACTATCTAAAAATCTATCTTTCAAATCTAAATAATTGAAATAATTTTTTATGACCTTATTAGTTAAAACAAACCTCTTTGCTAATAAGCTATTCTGTAAATTTTTCTTTATTTTTAAATATATTTCCTTCTATTTTCTTAAATTTTTATTTATAAATTTTAATATCTCATACAACATGACTTAATTTAAGTATTATAGCTAATCAAAACTGACTAAAATTATTTTCGAAAATAATAAATAATAATAATAATATTAAAGAACCAATCCTAAGGGTCCGACGTTGACATTCATTCCCCCTATTAAAATAGAAAATAATTCCCCCTATTAATTTTCGAAAAGGAAGTTTTAAATTAATATTATAATTTAATATGTAATTAAACTATCATTCACTGAGCATTCATAGATAATCGTTTAAAAAGAGACTAAGAATTTTTTTATTTTGTCAGAAATTAAATTAGAATTCTCTCACCGATAAAATCCTAATAGACTTAATTTTTTTTTTATAAATAAGCGTATTAGAATTCATCAAATGGTATATATTGGGTATCATTTTCTCTGTTTGCAGATTACAATTTACATTATGAAATTATACGAAAAATGGGTATATTTTTAAAATTATACTCCAAAAAATAAGGCTAATTTTTCTGTTTATGTATTTTTTATTTATATTAAAAGCCATCTTAAACACCTGCAAAAATTGTTTGATTTTTTCGCATTTGTCCTTTCTTATGGAAACAATTTTGTTAAAAAAAAAAAAAAAAAAAAAAAAAAAAAAAAAAAAAGGAAAATATACTATCCTCTTCATTAAAACATTTAAGCAAATTTAAATGTCAATATTACTCAAGCAAATTTGTAATTTCTGAAACTCTAAAGAAAACATTTTTTTCCGAATATTTATGTATAATATTTTTTATTTAAAAGTTTATTCAGGATTGTTATAATAGTGTTTATAGGATGTAATGTTTCATTATTTTATTAAAAATTATATAATATACCTAAATACCTTTCTTTTACACTTTAATAATAATTACAGGGATTTATTTATTACTGAAAATAAACAACTATAATTATGCGTTAATTTAAATTACAATAGTTGATGCTTTATTAAATATAAATCGAAAGATTATTATATTGGTAGAGAATCTTACCTTCGAAGAAAATAAAAAAAAAGATCAAAGAAATTTATGAAATGCAACCCCACCACCCTCAATTTCCATTATATATTGATTAATTTTTAAAAAATTAAAATTAATAGAATTGTTTGAAAACAATCTTAAATCGGACATAAATTATGTGAGGAAAATTAAAGGTTTAAATTGCGACCTGTAGATAATTTCTCCACTTTTAAAAACAATGAAGTAATAATTGCATATTAAGACTACATAATGATTTTGGTATTAAAAAGTAATATATAAAAAAAAAATTAAGTCAATTCCTATTTTTTTTTTCACTATATGGCAGAAAAGTCCTTTATAAATAATTTTCATACATTTTTTTTTTAAGTTTATCTGGCGCCATCTATTGGTAGATATATGCAGCTTAAATCTAAAAAAAAACTAAAATTAATTAATTAATTTTAATTACTGAATTAATATTTTTAAAAACTGTATTAAAATCAAGTGTCATCCACTACAAGTTCAAAAAAATGCATTTAAAGTTGAGTGGATGAATAAAAAGTATTTTATGAACGATTGAAAAATTGAACAAGATACGGAGAGAGTGAGGTAATAGAAGGAATTGAATAAGAAAAGATCATGAGCAAAGAAATTTATCAATGCACCCTCCCCCCCTCCCCCTCCCAATTTCCATTATATAATTGATTCACTTAAAAAAAATTAAAAATTAATAAAATTGTTTGAAAAAACAATCTTAAATCGGACAAAAATTACGTGGGGACGACGTGAGGTTTACGAAAATTACGTGAGGTTTAAATTGCGACCTGTAGATAATTTCTCCACTTTTAAAAACAATGAAGTAATAATTGCATATCAAGACTACATAATGATGTTGGTATTAAAAAGTAATACTAAAAAAAAAAAAATTAAAGCCAATTCCTACTTTTTTTTTCACTCTATGGCAGAAAGTCCTTTATAAATAATTTTCATTCATTTTTTTAAGTTTATCTGCCACCATCTATTGGTAGATACATGCAAATTAAATCTAAAAAAAAAAAAAAACCTAAAATTAATTAATTAAATTTAATTACTGAATTAATATTTGAAAAAAGTGTCAGTGTCATCCACTGCAAGTGAAAAAAAAAAATGTATTCGAACTTGAGTGGATGAATAAAAAGTATTTCATGAACGATTGAAAATTGAACAAGATAGGGAGAGAGTGAGGTAATAGAAGGAATTGAATAAGAAAAGATCATGAGCAAAGAAATGTATCAATGTACCCCCCCTCCCAATTTCCATTATATAATTGATTAATTTAAAAATTTTTTTGCATATCAAGACTGCATAATGAAGTAATAATTTGCATATCAAGACTACATAATGAACTTGGTATTAATAATAAATGTAAAAATTATGCAATTTTTTTTTGTGTTTATCCTTTTCCACTGTGAAATTCCGATTTCGTTCTCATGTTTTTGTGAAAAATAAATTTAAAAAAAGAAATGTTGCTTTTTGCTTGTTTTTGTTTCTTGTGCTGGCACCTCACAATTATCCACGTTGAAAAGCGCGTTCTAGTGTGTGTGCGCGTGCGTGTGGTTGTTTTTGCACATCCTGTTATCACTTCTGGCCCCTTTCTCCTGTTTCTTTCCAGCCCGCTGGCTAACACAACGCACGGCGCCAGGACTGACGACACATTTGCTGGCTTACACCTAGCCTATGAAGTGAAAAACTCATGTATGCCTCTACTTTCTACTTAATTTTTATTTCTCATTACTCTGGCTACATCTGCCTTTTCTTTTTTCTTCTCATTTTGGTATGTTTGGATTATAGTCCTCTTATACCAAATGGTACCGTTTTTTATGCAATAAATTACACATTTGCTAAAGACTATATTTATTGCCATAATGTCCAATCCCTTTTAGAATCTTTGAGCAAATTAAAAAATAAATTTCTTCTTTTTGGAGAAATACGTAATTTTTTAAAACTTGCTGATGTCTTTTGCAATTAAAAATTCTTGAATTCATATTTTTAAAGGATATTTTAAGTCTCACCTACTCTGAAAAGAACATGAAATATTCTGACGTGACTGAAGAACACAGAGAAAAAAATGGTATTAAAAAAAAAAAAAACCAATGCGACGCCATTTTGTTTAAGAGGACTATTGCTATTGATTCGCTTACCAATTTGGTGCATGTTTTGTGTTCACTCAACAAATGTCTTTCACTACGCTCTTTCCTTTTGTCTTTTTTGAAATTTTTATTGCACTTTTTTTATATTTGCATGTTGTTTACAAATTTGCACTAGCAAATGCATGTTGCATGTTTTCATCAGACTGGCATATTGCCTGATTGTTTTTTGCTTCTATGTACTTATAGACATCCAACACGAGAGAAAATGAGTTGATCTTGAGTTCTTCTCAAGTAGTGCTTAATGTTTTCAATAACATGAAGAAATAATCATCAGAAAAGCATTTTATGGTTGGAAAAATAGTGCGCAAAAGTAGAAGCTTAATGTAGATTTCAAGGTTATTTATTTTAGAGAATTGGATGGTAACAATAGTCAATGTACTTGCTTCAGTTAATTTGAGCATTAATAGTTTTAAGACACTATTAATTAAGCATTTATTTTTATTACTCTACAATTTTTTGTTATTATTATTTAAGATCAAGAAAACTCATTTTCTTCTACTGAATCTTAACAAAAATCATTATTTTCTTTTGTAGATATTGAAGAGAACACACTGCTCATATCACTCTTTACAGCTTAGTAGCTGCAGATCAATAGAATTTAAAAACTTTTTTCTGAGTTAAATCTCAGAATTTCCGAACTTCACTTGCCATCTAGTTTATTTTTATATATTTGAAAATATAGGTATTATTTGCAGGTTCTCTTACCTGAAGTTATGCCTGTTTGCTTGTTTATTTTATTTTATTTATTGAACATTATTCTCTTTCTTTTTATTCAATATAAAGAACATTTTATTTCATTATCATATCTTAAATAATATTTACATTTATTACTTATTTTAAAGATTTTTTTTTTCAATATTTTAATAATTAAAATTTTAATTTCTATGATTAATTTCAGCAATAAATACATAATTATTTAAAGTATCCCATACAAAATATTTTTTTTAATTTTCATAATTTTAATGTTTTTAAAATTAGAGTAAAAAGTAAATTTAGTTACAAAATTACATAAACCTCTTTTTTTATTATGTTAAAAAAGATCCACTGAAATTTCTAATAAAAATCTATGCGCAAATAAATTTAAAAAAAATTTTGTCTTACATACATTAATGAAATTTATGTTTAATAGCTAAAGAAATAGAATCATTAAAGTTAAAATAAAACAAGTAATAAAAAAAAGAAATTTTAAGTCAATTCCTACTTTTTTTTTTTCACTCTATTGCAGAAAGTCCTTTATCAATAATTTTCATTCATTTTTTTAAGTTTATCTGGCGCCATCTATTGGTAGATACATGCAACTTAAATCTGCCATCCACTACGAGTTCAAAAAAAATGTATTTGAATCTGAGTGGATGAATAAAAAGTATTTTATGAACGATTGAAAATTTGAACACGATATATATAGGGAGAGTGTGAGCTAATAGAAGGAATTGAATAAATGAGATGCATAAAATTTCTCGTCATAATTTCCAACACTTTTCACATATATAAAAGGAAAATCCCATTTCCATCGTTTTTTTGCGGTAGTATATTTTTTGCAAACAGTATATTTTTGTGAAATAGAATTTTTATTTTTCAGGCCCACCAGCAGGGCAGCTGGGACAAACGGATCAAACAAACAAGAGGGTCCATTAGCAGTTGGACTAGCTGATGATCAAGCCAAAGATTTTGATTTTGAGAAAACGGAAATGAAATACGACTCGACGGGTATGTTCCACTGGTGTCCAGCAAAATCTCTTGAAGACTGCATTTTGGTAAGATAAACAATAAAAAAAAGATTTTTTGAAGTCAATTCCTACTTTTTTCATTCTATTGCAGAAAGTCCTTTATAAATAATTTTCATTCATTTTTTTTTAAGTTTATGTGACGCCATCTATTGGTAGATATATGCAGCTTAAATCTAAAAAAAAAAAAAACTCAAATTAATTACTGAATTAATATTTGGAAAAACTATATTAACATCAAGTGCCATCCACTACAAATTCAAAAAAAAAATGTATTTGAACTTGAGGGGATGAATAAAAAGTATTTTGTTAACGATTGAAAATTTGAACAAGATATATATAGAGAGAGAGTGTGAGTTAATAAAAGGAGCATATAAATTAAATGTTTTAAGAATTTCGATTGTTTTAGCATTGTTCCAATGTGCATTCGTGTTACTTTTCTTATTCTCGCACACACCACAAATTTCATCGCCATCTACGAGAAGAAATTTTTTTCCCCGATATTGCGCTTAAAATACAGGATTTCTCAAATTATTAAATCTATTAAAAAAACAAAAATATAAAATTTAATAATATTTTCAATACGTATTTGAATAAGCATGAAATCTGTTTTCAAAATTTCTTCAGATCAAGCAGATCTTAATCATGAAAAAAAATATTAAAGTTACTAAGACAAAAACTAATTAAGGTGGCTAAGTAATAAAGAAAAAAGCATTAAAACGCCATATAAAAGTAAAAATCATTTTTACAATGACCGACCACATGGGAAGGGATATAAATTCCAGAAATTGCTTTTCTTATTTGCCACTATTGTTTTTTTTTTTTTTCTAATTAGTTTGTTAAATGCAATTTTTAGCACCCCTTATGGCTTCCATTCCAGCTCTGTGTAATTCGAACTAATAAAATATCGGACGCTAGCTAAGTCGAATTTAGTGAATATTTTTTCAAATCACTTTTAAAAATTGTCTTTTTACTTCTTTTGCTACTACCACTATCATTTTTTTTTCCCGTCAAAATTTTTTTTTCTAATTTCTATTATTATCAATTTCATCTTTTTTTAAAAAAAAAAAAATGAAAATTTTAATATGTTTTAATTAACTCAAAATGCGATTCTTATTTGTGCGTACAAATTGAAATTTTTAATAACTGTTGCATATGATACATTATTTTTAATATAATAACTGATTAATTTGAGCAAAATTAACGCCATTTTGAAGAATTTTGAGGCAGTAAAAAATTTATATGAAAAAAGAAAATAGCATATTATTAAAAACAAGTAATATAAAAAAAAAAATTTTAAGTCAATTCGTAGTTTTTTTTTTCCACTATATTACAGAAAGTCCTTTATAAAAGGTTGTCATTCATTTTTAAGTTTATCTGGCGCCATCTATTGGTAGATATATGCAACTTACATCTAAAAACTAAAATTAATTAATTAAATTTAAATATTGAATTAATATTTGAAAAAACTGTATTAACATCCAGTGTCCTCCACTACAAGTTTAAAAATGTATTTGAACTTGTGTGGATACATAAAAAGTAGTTTAAGAACGATTGAAAATTTGAACAAGATATACCCTCAAGAGCCAAAACATTATGACCACCCCTACATTTTTGCAATGAACTCACCTGGATGACGTGGAAGGCTCGTGATCAGGTGGAAGTGGTATTTAACTGGTATTAAGTGGTGGTATTAATCCACGCCATGGCGGGTTGAAGCTGTGTAGCCCGCCAAAGGTGGGCCAACTCGTTATTGACAGGTGGTCATAATGTTTTGGCTCTTGAGTGTATATAGGGAGAGTGGGAGCTAATAGAAGGAATTGAATAAATAAATACAGGAATAAGTTTTCTATTATGTCCTGTGTATTTTATTCATCAAAACTCGTAGCATGAAAAATATATATTTTATGTCATTTTACATATAAAATAACCTTAAATAATTTCTAAAAATAAATAATTTCTGTATAGAAATAACCCCTAAATTTACATGATTGTTTCAGGATCGAAATCAAGCTGCTATGACTGTTCTAAATGGCCATGTGGTTGTCTGCCTCTTCGCCGATCCTGATTCACCTCTCATTGGACTCCGAAATCTTGTGATGCCACTTCGGGCTAGCAATTTTCACTACCACGAATTAAAAACATGTTGTCATCGTTGGCAACGTTGACTATCTACGACGAGAATGGAAGATGCTACAGAATCTACCCAAAATCTCTGTACTAAATGTAAGATTCTATTCTAAATCTCACATCTTGTCCACAATAATTTTCTCTCTATCTTAAGGTCATATCCTTTCTGTCTTATATGATTTGATTAAAAATTGGTTGAAAAACTGGTTGAAAACTTTGAAAAATAAGTTTACTTTTCCGTCTTTATAACAATAAATTAAACATCATTCCCATTTTTGAAATCAACGATGTTCTTTTAAGTAGTTAAATCGTTGCTTATATTTTATAAATTTAATTTATTTGTTTAAATATTTTTATTTGCTTCAAATTTTTATTAATATGCCCCTTGAATATGTCTTTGTAAACTAAAATTATGATCTTAGAATTTCTCATTATCATAAAATTTTTCGGGAACTTGATGACCAGTGACTACGCGAAACAGTAAAATTCAGTTTATAAATTATACAAATTAAAAATGTAATAATAATTAACTTACTATGCATAATTCCTCAAAACGCACCGAAATATCAAGAATAATTTTATTTATTGATAAAATAAAAGCGTCAAATATTTAGAAACATTAAATTTACAGTCATTTAAAAGTTTTAAAAAATAGAGAATTTATTTTAAAAATCGTAATATGGTAAGACATTTTCCTTTCTCGCCAATTATATAAATAGTCGCCAAAACCTCGCTAAGGTGGTATCGTCTATGTTAAGTTACAAAAAGCTGAAATACATGCCTAAAACAGATTTTTAAATGAGTTAAGATAATTTCTGATAGATATATTATTTTATAACTAGTCAAATAAAATTTGCCAATTTAACATTTACATTATGACACGATATATTATATACGATACAAATCAGATATTAATAGTATATACTTAATAAAATTGCTTTTAAGGCATTCTATATTTATTCAGAATACCAAATAAATTCCTACTTATTTGTAAACAAAATAAAAAAAAAAAAAATTTCCACAAATTTCTCGACATAAACATATACAAAGCTATATGAAAACACTATTCAGTACCACACAAATAAAATAAACGACAAGTCCTATACGAAACAATGGCATACTAAACGAACAGATTACTGAAGTACATACCCGTCACATGACAAATATGTTGGTTTCAAACTTTCAATGCAAATATTTATATTTTTTTCCAGGGCTCTCCTTTGAGTCGAGCAGATCTTCGAGCAGTTAACATCAATCTCTGCGATATGTGTGTTATTCTGTCAGCAAAAATACCAAGCAGTGATGATCCAACGCTTGTGGACAAGGAAGCCATCTTGGCTTCATTGAATATAAAGGCTATGACATTTGATGACACTATAGGAGTATTACACACAGTGAGTACCTTTGAATTTATAGTAGCTGTCAGTTTCTTTTTCACAAATACAAAAGTAAAATTCTGCTTATTTTCAAATGCTTAAAGTTTTTTTTAAAGTTTACAATGAAACTTTTCGTATCTGCATTATTCAATCAATCTGATGTAACACATATGGGTATTTTCATTTGCATATGAATAATAAGGAAATAAGTATATATTGACGTTTAATCATTTAGTAAAACTGAAAAGGATTATATTTTGCTATTTAACTAAGGTTGGAGACAACACTTTAAATTGCTAAACAAAGAATTAATAATTCTTACCTATTCTTTTTATTAATATTTGTAATTATTGCATATGCAATTGAAAATTTGAGATTTTTCTTGTTTTTATTATTTTATTTAAGATTTTCTTTCCCAATAACATGAGAACATTTATAATTATAAATAATCGTTATTGATGATTTTTATGCTGATAGAATTATTAAAAAAATACTTAAATTAAGCTAATGATAAGTAAATATTTTTGTTTTTGACAATACAAATTTTTTACATATTGTTTAAAAATAATTGTTCTTGTATAATATATTTCTTATATATATGTATCTTTCGTTATAAACAGATCCAGGAGGTCCAGATGCTTTATCCCCCTCGGTAGTCCAATTGTGTTGCAAAGAAGGGGATCCGTATATGGAACAAATGTTCCATTGATCACAGAATTAGGTAAGTCGGAATTATATAATTCACATAAACAAGTAATATAAAAAAGAAATTTTAACTCAATTCCTACTTTTTTTTCACTATATTGCAGAAAAGCCCTTTATAAATAATTTTCATTCATTTTTTAAGTTTATCTGGCGCCATCTATTGGTAGATATATGTAATCTAAATCTAAAAAAAAAACTGAAATTGATTAATTAAATTTAATACTGAATTAATATTTGAAAAAAACTGTATTAACATTCACTACAAGTTCAAAAAAATTTATTTGAACTTGAGTGGATAAATAAAAAGTGTTTTATGAACGATTGAAAATTTGAACAAGATATATATAGGGAGAGTGTGAGCTAATAGAAGGAATTGAAAAAAAATTAGTGGGACGTCCCTTAGTGTAAATATTATCACTCATTGTAAATATTATCAAATCATGATCAATCATAAATGAAGCTGAATTCACCCGTTACTAAGATCGCAAATCGCAGAAAGTCAGTCAATCAAAAGCTTGACCCTTCTGCGTTTCTCTGCCTTCTGATTGGCTGACGTACTGTGACAAGCAATCTTAGTATCTGATAAGAATTCAGCATTAGAATAAGGAAACATATGACAGAATATTGAGAGAGTTTCACAACAAATCCTTTTATACCTGCTAAATATTTTTACTGCAGCAATTGCAGATAGTATTAGGCTTAGAAACATGTTTTACCGTTAGCGTTATAGATATAATATATATGGGAGTACGTATTGTCTTTTAAATGTGAGTTTCAACTTTAGATATATTAAGTGGTGTACATACCTTTGTAGGGCAATGTTTACCTGTTTTTCCCAGTTAAATCTATTTTTTTACTTTTTTGTTAATTATATGAATTATTTTAAGAGTAAGAATATTAAAATCATGCTTTCACATCTTTTTTGATAATCTAATTAATGTAAGGAACAAAAATGTAGCTTTCAATGCATAGTTTATTTTATCAAGGAATAATTTTTATAATACAGCTGATAATTAAATCCTATTTCAAATTTATGCCATTCAAGTGGGATCTTTTTAATTCAATTTATGAAAAAGTCAAAATCTTTACTGAAATGTTTGAACACGCTCTGTTACAACTATGACAAGTAATGCATAAGCTTAAAAGGAATAAAAAGTATATTTTTCAAATTTTGATTTTGTATAAATTTAGCCCTAATTTGTTTTGCTTAAATTTAGCAGCACTGCATATGTAGCTCGAACATAAAAATTCGTTTCCAATAAAAACGATTACTGATGAACAAACTCTTGAAATAATTTAATCCAAATTTAGCAACATTTCAATATCTATCCCAAATTCAATTTTAAATAAGTCATCAAAAAAAGGAAAATATTTAACAAAATCACTAAAATACAAAGATTATCTTATTAAACTGTATAGGAAATTTCAACAGATTTAAAAAACAATCTAAACTATTCTTTTTTTTTTTTATTTTTCAGTGAATGATACAAATGTACAGTTTTTAGACCAAGACGATGATGATGATCCTGATACTGAGCTCTATTTGACCCAGCCTTTCGCCTGTGGCACTGCCTTTGCTGTCAGTGTCCTGGATTCTTTGATGAGCACAGTAAGAACAACAATTATTCACACTAAATCTCAATCACTACAGCTTTCCTTAAGTCGTATCCTGATTTGAAATATTCGGCCGAACGATCGTCTACTTCTAGGTGTTGCAATTTGAAATAAAAGAACAAGTCTTGTTTTCTTTCCTTACGAGACGACATCCAGTAGTCTTTTGGAAGATCATAAATCATTTTTTACTCTACCAAAGATCAGCATCAGGCGGAGCAGTAATTCTCTTCACAAAAAAGGTGGTCAAACAAAAACGCACGCGTTTCGAGTACCATTCATATTGCAGCAAACAGTTTGCTGAGCGATTCTCAAAACTTTAACACGCCAAATGCACTTTAAGAAAATATAATGTTGCAAAAAATTCGCATATATATATAACAACTTGATGAAATTCAATAATGCTTTTGCATGATTGTTATAGAAAAATAACCCATGTTGTTATATTAAATGAAAGACTTGCTCAAATTGCAAATAAATATTGTGATGTTTGGCAATCTTCCAGAAACAATTAGAAGTCGGCCTGAAACCGTTCTAGAAAAACAGCCACTGAAGAAATCTTATACAAAAAAAAAAAAAAAAAAAAAAGCTCATCCTGATTCTTCCGAATAATCGTCTGTCTTTAGGCATTACAGCTCGAAAGCGAAAAACAAACTATTTTCATATCGGCCTTAAATTTTGATTCCTCGACAGCTTGTAAAGGATTTTGCTTGAGTTGTGTTTTCCATTCAAACTAAAACAAATCAGTTTGTAGAGCGTCCGCAGCTTTTGTGTTAAAGTATAGATTTGGCTTTACAAGCGACCCTCCAATTATCTTTCGGAAGATGGCTAACCCTTTGAAGTGTGATCAAAAAGCTGACACTGTCCAGAGGGCATTCGAAAACTAGTAAAGGAATCTCGCTAGTTCCGATTTCCATCCAAACTGTGAAACAAACTAGTTTGGAGACACTCAAAACTAGTTGTTGTTGTTGTCGTATCCCTCATGGAAGGAGGGAAGAGGGGTGCAGCTTCTGTACTGCTGGAGCACCCGCAGGTAGAATTCTGACTTTGGCTCCGTGACGCTCTTACAGTCGTAGGAGACAGGGACATACGGCTTAAAGTGGATTCGAACCACTACAAACATCCATGGCACCGCAGGGACTCTAATCGAAACCTGTGGCACCGAGCGCCAGACACTCGACCATTCAGGCCCAAAAGCTCTAGTGTATTCTCAATAAGTAAACTTTCACGAAACACTATTTTTGAAAATGAACTGCGCTTTTCATTTTACGAAAAGTCCAATTGCAGAGAAATCAATCTAGTTCTGTACGACACATTAGCCTTCATGTAACTTTCTTATTTAATAACCCTGTTCTTTTATAAAAGTATTGCTGTTTTTCAGACGTATTTTAATGCGAACGCCCTCACCCTGATCCGATCATTGGTTACCGGGGAGCAACACCGGAGCTGGAACTGATCCTGGCAGAGGGCGCAGGACTCCGTGGTGGCTACAGCACTCCAGAGTCACTGGCTAACAGAGACCGTTGTCGCGTGGGCCAGATTTCCTTATATGATGGACCCCTCGCTCAGTTTGGGGTGAGTCCCGTTCGAAAACTTCTCTCAATAGCACATTTTCAATAAGATCAAAACAAGTGATATAAAAAAAAAAAATATTTTTTTAAGTCAATTCCTTCTTTTTTTCACACTATATTGCAGGAAGTCCTTTATAAATAATTTCCATTCATTTTTTTCAAGTTTATCTGGCGCCATCTATTGGTAGATATATGCAACTTAAGTCTAAAAAAAACTAAAATTAATGAATTAAACTTAATGAATGAATTATTATTTGAAAAAAGTGTATTAACATCCAGTGTCATCCACTACAAGTTAAAAAAATGTATTTGAACTTGAGTGGATGAATAAAAAAGTATTTTATGAACCAATTTGAAAATTTGAACAAGATATGATTTTGTATGTAACAAAAAAAAAAAAATCAAATAAAGGAGAGTGAACCAATTTGAGCCATTTAATTTAATGTCATTTATTGAATAAATGTTTTTGGCTTTTTAATGTCAAATAGGAAAAATCACTTACTCTCATTTTATGTCATTGATTTAGACGATTCAAATGTTTCATTTTTGAAAACATTTTCAATTCAAATGTTTCATTTGAAATTCTGCTTCATTTGACCTGTTTATTTTTAAAACTTTTCAAATCATTTGTTAAAAAATATTCACTTTTCAGATTGGATTATAAAAACTCTGATTCAATTATTTCGTACTCTTCTTTGTTGTAAGCAAAATTTATATTTTATTATATTTAAATTTTTATTTTTGTGAATAATAATCGCAAGTTTTGAAGCGTTTATTTTCTTTTTTAAGTTCTAATTGCATTTCGCTATATCAGCATGAAACTAGATTTTAGTCATGGTTTTGTTATAACTTGCATAGATTATTCCGTTCCTTTAAAAAATACTGGAGGAATTTACTTTGGTGTTTTGCAGACGCATTCTAATGGAAGCACAGGAAACAAAATCGATCTGTGATTATTCAACTTAACATTATAAGCCAATGTAAAATTTAAATACATATAACAAATTGTTTGTAAGATGGGGCTTTTTTTTAAAGAAGACAATATTCTCTCTGATCATTCTTCTGAAAGAAACATTGGATTTGATTCTTGATGTTACTCTATAAATTAAATTTGGCTTTCTAGATACTCAACCTGGTTCTAATCTATTTTCTATCGAAAAAACTGGCGACATTCAAGAAGAGGCTTATGCTTTATTATTTTTTACTGCGTCCATCGAAATGGTTAATATTAATAAATAAAGGATTAAAAGGAATGGTTTTTTATTGCAATAAATTTATAATAGCTAATAACTGAAATTGTTGCAATAAATAATACATATAGGAAGAGATTACAAGAGATAGGCGAGTAATAGTTCTGAAGACATCGAGTATATTTTATTGGTTACATTTTTTCGGATAATATAAACTAGAAGATGGCGAGATGCTTGCCACGTTTGCTTTGAAATACACAGTCCAGTCATATTAATATGACCACCACCTACTTTCGTGATTAACGTGAAATAACCAAACACAAAAGGCAGCACATTGCAGTGGAGTGTTTATAAAAGGATGTCCTAGGGCATCGGAAAGCATTTCAATCGTTATGCATATTCTTTCTATATATATATACGGCCCGCTGTGCCAAAGGTGGTTATTTTGGCTTTTGACAGGTGGCCACATTAATGTGGTTGGACTCTGTGTATGAATTCGTTGTTTACATATTTTTTTTTTTCACAGGAGGGAGGTAAATACTGCGATCTGTTCGTATCGGCCCTCCGCAGCTACGGCATGCTTTGCATCGGGCTCTACCGGTTCAGAGATACCAGCTCATCGTGCGAAGCCTCCTCGAAGCGCTTCGTGATCACGAACCCTCCAGCAGATTTTCCACTCCTTCCCACAGATATGGTGAGTATTTCACTCCATGGAGGCACCTCTCAAAATCACTTGGTTATTATGGTGCCAGTTCTTTAAAAGGCGCCAGGATTATCTCTACGAGATGTTCTCGTGACTGCCTTTAAGTGTTTGCCATCCTAATAATATCATACATTGGCGATTTACTGCGGAGCCGCAGTATTGAAGAACTTCCTTAATTATTAAATCCACAAACTGAGTAAAAATCCATTGTACAAAATTAATCATCAGCAACAAATTACCATGAAGGTTTGATTATAAACTGAGCTCACTTACATTAATGCAAGCTGCGAAGAAGACAATAACTGTCTGATGGATTAAACTAGATAGAGCTTTCTTTTATTTTAATATATTCAGCCTCCAAAAAATTGCATGGATATTGTCTAATTCTAATATATATTTTTATAGCCTTAACTAAACAAAATAAAAAATTTGTATATAAAACAAGTTATCAAATTACTCTAAAAGGTGGGCCCTTCATCACATTTGACACTATATAAGACATAATTTCTAACTTTGTTCTAAAATATAATCATGATTAATTATGTCCCAAACCTCTGTTTTCGCATTTCAATGTACTTTCTGTTTAGAGCAATGATGTCTAACCTTTCAGCTTTTGAACCTCATTTGGAAGAAATGTCTGTTTCGGATAGTATTTAAATCTTATAATTGTTAAGCAGTAAATAATGTACAATTTAAGATATCACCATAAAGAATAAGTAAAGATGTCACCACAGCGTAATAATCTCTGTTTTTTTTTTTTCTTGCAAACTTTTTTTTTTTATCGCTAAGCAAGAAATGTTTTTAATCACTGAAATAATAAACATCATAGAAAAAAAAATGGTAAATACAGATTGGTATCTAAATAAAATACGAACTTCTTCTCATTTTAAACACCTAAATCTCTTTTTTTTTTTTTAAAATTATTTTTTAAAAATTCTCTAAACATCTCGATATTTTAATGAAATTAACGATTTAATGGTGTGTTGCATGAAAATTAAGTATATTTTACGATTCCATTAACTTTTCTGTTGCTTACTCACTAGGTGTTCGTGCTGATGCAATTCGATCCTGGCCTTGAATACAAACCGAACCGAGGGGAAGAACCGAAAGAGGACAACTCCTGACTCCTGCACTGTAGCGCCTTGACGGATGGGCCTTACTCCTTCATTTGAATTTTCTCTCTTGTTTAGGGGGTGGCATCCCTAAACGTCCACCAGGCCGTTGTGCCCAAAGCGGAAAAATCTTTTTTTTTTCCCCTCTTTTCACAACAAGTGCATGAACGGCCAACTGCTAGATGATGGCTGGCACTATTGGTGAGAGAATACCTTATTTTGGATATTGCGACTAGATTCTTTTTTTTTTTTTTTTTCATGCCAGTTCTCTTTTTTTTTTTAATAAGTGTCATAATCAAAAGCCTTTTAAGTTTGTGACCAAAATTACATAATCGTAATTATCCAGTTCGTTGAATAATTTTTTCGTTATAATTTTTCCTTTTAAAAAAAAAAAAAGGAATCGTAAAAGAGATACAAAATTTTGAGCCAAGGCTCGTCGCCAAGGACGCTACAGTGAAAAAAAAAAAAAAAAAAAAAAAAAAAAGAAAGAAAGAAAATTTTTGACTTAACAATAACAGGATCTTCGTTCTTCAGCAAAGAATGGCGTAGGTGAAAATCGTCTTGTGTACAGAGGTTTATGTGCTTCATAAGTCGTCATTCCTTTAGGTGACGCTGTAGGGTGTATTCCGTTGCAGCTATCCAAGAAAAGTGACGATGCAGTAGAATATATATAAATAAATAAAATATATATATACATACAAAGATATATATATAAAGTATATAGAAATTTATGTCTTCAAATGAACTAAAATATACAAAATATCTCTTGGATATTCTTGAGAAAAACTGAAGTTCAAAGATCTTCTTCTTCTTTACAGTGGTGCAAGTTGGACAACATAAACCAACGACATTTGCATTCTTTGATTCTTAGTTCCACAAGAGTAGTTCTTAAACAGAAACAACTGTGCCAATGGACAATACTGATAGTTGGCCAGTTTGTGTCCTCCAGCTTTTCTTCATTTATCACACACAGTGGCATGGCTCTGACAATTTCAGGTTCTCTCGAATCTAGAACTAATAAAAAGAATATTAAATTTTGTAAATTTAAAGAGTTAAAATTATAAGATGTAAGAGTACATAACATTAACATTTTATGAATGTGACATGATTCTTTCGAATTTAGAATCGTGCAATTGAGTATGCACCAGTATACTCAATTGGATTCAATTATGTGTGGCTATGTTAAAGCCACACACTATATTGGACTCAGCTGTGCCACTGGAGTGATGACGTATAAATATCTATGTGCGTTTGTAGACTTCATTTATAGTTATCAAGCAAATGGTAACTAATGTTGTATGTTACCTCTTATGAAAAGCAATCAACTTTAGATTCAAAAAGTTAAACCATTCTTCTTGCTATAAATATTAATTCCTTATAAAAACTGGTCGTAGATAATTATAATATACAATTGAATATTATATGTATGTAAGATTGTACCTATCTGTATTTCAGTTAACAGTGCAAGACAATAGAAAAACTTTGCTTAGGGTGCGACAAAACTCGAATAGAAAGTTAAAATCTTGGAAAATTTAAAAGTTCACTTAAATGCAGTTGTTTTGAACTATACGTAATAAAAAAAAATTCTTTGGTAGAATAGAAAAGCATGTTTGTAAATCCCCTTCATCTAAATTCATATTTAATGAAAAGTATTCTAAGGTTATGTAAAAAAGTCACTCGTTCATAACAAGATATATATATATATATATATATAACCAGAATCTAATAAAACGAATTAATAATATACAAACATTTTTTTCCTTTCTGAGCAAATTTTGCATTTTCCTTAATAAATGTGCAGCAAATGAGGAAAAATAATATTATGAAAATAAATACAATAAAGTAAAGTATAAAAACACATAGAAATTAAATCTATTTACTTGGATGTTTAAATAGATTTGATGTAACAACGGATAACTGCTTTATTGTGTACAATTCCATTTAAATCAATTCCTGAACTCACTAGCCACTGAGGAAAAAAGAAACAATTTCTGCTATTAAGCAAATCAAGGGAAGCAAAAACAATCGAGCAGACGAGAATCGAACCCCAGTTTCGGAGGAAAATATTTTGCATTCATATTTCCTTACACATATAAAGCAGTTATCCAATAGTTGTTTTGTAATCACTCAAACACTTCAATGGCTTCTATTAAAAGGGGTCTTTATCCCTTTTATGGATTAATAATAAAAAATAATCATTCCTTATACTGGTAGAAATGGGTAAATGGCATTGTATTCAAATCGGTATTGTAATGAAAGTCATTGCAATAAAATAAACTAATGTGGGGATTAATTTCTAGTACGCGAGTTAAAAATGAAATTACTTTGCTTTAGAATCAATTACAACAATTATAAGAAAATTCATAACATCTAAAAATTTCAGCGCTAAAATTCATTCCTTATACTGGTAGAAAGGGGTAAATGGCATTGTATTCAAATCGGTATTGTAATGAAAGTCATTGCAATAAAATAAACTAATGTGACGATTAATGTCTAGTGCTCGAGTTAAAAATGAAATTACTTTGCTTTAGAATCAATTACAACAATTATAAGAAAATTTACAAAATTTCAACACTAAAATTCAGTTATTTACAATATATACAAATACATTATCTATAGCATAATTTCTGGAGAAACCTTCCTTACTTTTTCTGAACAATTTGCTGCACATTTTTCATTCCCTCTCGACCCCTTGAAAGCTAAAATATTCCCACCGAAACTGTGGGTTTGCAATGAATATATTGTCTGTGGTTAATAATTGCTAAAAGCCCTTGTAAAATGCAAACAAAAGACATCCTTCAGTGGCTATTGGGGATAACAAACTTGCACTAATAATTCGTAAATTTTAATCTATTCTCATGGATCTAGACTTGCTCAGTAAGTTCATTACAATAATTTTTTTCATTAGTGTTTCACATTTTGTATGGCATCACATTCCAAGTAACATATATATATATATATATATATATATATATATAGTACAGTAAAAAAAATTTTTAAGGAACGAAATTATGATATTAGTATTGTCTTGGATGATTTACAGTTGATGTTAGCAAAAACATTACCTGTAAAGTATGAGTTATACTTGGCATACAGATATTTCTTTTCATATAACATTTTATTGAATCATGTAAGTAAACCTTCATTTTAAAGTAGCCTGGAACCAAGTTACATTTTTCTGAATTATCTGTGTATTGATAAAATAGCAATAATAATTATTTTTATAGGATGCTACGAGTAAATAATTTAATAAATCATTACAAAATCAATGTCATTTAATTCATAATTATTAAAAATCTTACTTCCAGTAAATACGAGATAAAATTTAAAAAAATCTAGTCCGATAAGCATGTTTAATTTTCGCATGTTTTTTCTAGATCTCAGCAGTCCGTTTATTTAACATTGTACTGTGTGATGTTGTACATATTGAAAACACTAATTTCTCAATAAAACAAACTAGACAATCGAGTGGCAGTGTGCGACAAACACAGCTTGATTTATAATCTAATTTATAACTGTTTTTTTGACTTCATCACAAATGTTGCTTATTTGCAAAATTTGTCAATAAAGCAGAAGAAATTATAATAAAGGTATCTTTGAAGCTTTATTTGTTGTCGTTTTTTTTTTTTACTAAAAATATACACAAAATACACATGTGTTTTTTACAAAAACTTCTGGATATTTTAAAACTGAAGATTACAAAATATTCACAAAATACATATTTTTAAAAACTTCTGGATATTTTAGCGCTGAAGATTACGAAAGAAATCTACTACCGTGATTGCAGTCATTTTGGAAGAACATCAGATGAGTGAATTGGGAATGATTTTTAATTTTTGAAACATCACATTCATTTGACTTTACAAAGAAAATTACCTGGAATGTAAATATCAGCGAAAATGCGCATTCGACCAAAAAAGCTTCTGAAGTTTCAGGTTATATTAAGAAATCTTTACTACTTTCTAGAATTACTGTGATTTACTTCAGTGAAAAAAAAAAATCTTCCGCTTATTAGCTGGTGAAATTTTTACACTTGTATTTCGTTTAGTTCGTCGCTCTACCGTCATTTTTTGCACACTTGGGATAATTAGATTGGGACCTACAATTTAATGTGGATTCCGAACCACTCACAAACATCCATGCTACCGCCTTCCTGAAGCCTGTGGCACCAAAGGAAAGATAGCTTTGTTGTCCATCAGGCTGCTTGACTTGTATGCCGATGGGGTCTTTTATTTGTAACTTTTCGTTCTATATACATTGAATGACAGGAAATATTTATTTAAATTGTTAAGATATCCTAAATTATTAATAATACAGAATTGTATCAGTTGTATACATTAAGTAAAGAGTTTTTAACTTTTAAAATAATTTAAGGAAAGGGGGTGAGGTGAGATTATGGGTGAAAGTATATTATTCAGACAGGGCCTGAATGGCCGAGTGACTGGTGCTCGGTGCCACAGGTTTCGGGTTCGAGTCCCGGCGGTGCCATGGATGTTTGTAGTGGTTCGGAATCCACTTTAAACCATAGGTCCCCGTCTAATATGTTCGTAGAGCGTTGCGGGGCATTGTTACTCCGCGTCCGTGGCTTATCTTCAAGTTACACGCACCCCTTTGGTAATGCAAAGTGAGTAACGCCTGTGCAGCGCTTGCCTTAAGGCATCCAAAACAGCTGTCTTAAGTGATTGCCAACTGCATCAGAAAAAAATATTATTCAGACATACATTCTTAATTAAACTACTTTTCTAAAGTTTAATTGCCTTTTCTCTTTCATTATATTATTAAAAAATACCTAGTTAAATTCAATTTAATCTGAATATTTGGCTGAAGTTTGTGAATTTTGTATTTATTATTTTAAATGCCTCTTTTCAGTTCATAATATTTTTACAATTAACGAACTGTAATAAAAATATTACTGAAATATAAAACAAAATATTAATCTAGTATCTGCACAAAACCTTTACAAACTAATTGTTGATGTTTCTATTTAATGTTCTGGCATTTTATTTTAGTGAAATTTAAAAATCAGTTATGCAATAGAAGAAAAACATTTTAACTCTACTATAAACAGTTTATTCTTAATTTTCTTCTATTAAATAGTTTATTGTTTATTTTGGCACTTTTGTCTACTTCGAACATTTTTGAACATACAGTTCAAATCTAAATTTACCCTTTGTGTAGCTGGAAAACGTAATCTATTTGCAAAGATATTTCCATTTTTTCATATCATACGCTATTTTTATTTCGATGACCATAGAATTAAATTTTTATCCAGACCAGCTCTTACGATATTTTAAGTAATAAAATTAGAGAACTAATGATGAATGTTACCTTTATTTTCTTATTTACTGACTGTTTTAAATGAAACTGAAATAAATCTTTCACATCAAAAATGAAATAGGTTTGAAATTGCATACTAAAGAATGAAATTTACATTTACGCCCCATGAGATTTTTCATTCAAAATTTAAGAACTCAAATAGAATAAACTTTGAATACTTTGATACTATAATACTTTGAAAATGAAAGTTTCTTCAAATATTTTTTTAAAGAACTACCTGCAATTAACGAATGTAAGGAATCACGCAATAAATTGCTCATAAAACATGCAGCCATACTTCAGTTGAAGTATATTTTAATTCACCAGCATTAGAGAGTTTTTACATAACCTTTTTTTTATCGTCCGATATTTTTTTTTTCCTAGCGCGTATGCTCATAAAAAACATTGTACCTATTGCGCATGCTTATCTGTAATACTTCACTACTGAGCTATTCCTATGAGCATGCGCACTAGGAAGAAAAAAATATCGGACGATAAAAAACGTTATGCAAAAACTGTCTATTATTGACAACGCATCAACTAACGTTAAGGACAGTTTTAGACTAGATGTTCGTCATCGCTAATAATCCCTAAGGGATTTCGGATTCTCATGAATAAGTCCATTCATAATTGGTGAAAGCGGTATTTTTGGAAGCTACTGCTGTGTATGCGTAGAGAAAAAATAACCCACCATATGTTGCACCATATGAGTTTTTTTCCCCTGTTTCAGTCTGTTTTTAGATAGGTGAGATCAAGATTTTTTTCTTAATTTACTTGATTCTACTCTTTCTTAGGCTAATGTTTGTGTTACTTTATGATTTGAAAATATGTATGTAATTAAAAAGTCAATTTAAAAAAATTATATACATATTTTTTTCAATATTATATAAATGATCAGTTATTTAAATTTATTTAAATATATTTGACATTTTATTAAAATTTAGTTTCGTGTGCTCGTATTTCAGCAATGATAAATGAACGTTATTATAGTTTTACAAACATTATTCAATTAGTATTTTCTGAATATAAACACATACTTAATTTTATGGAAAATTAATAAATTTTAAATTAAGAAGGAATTTTTATAAAAGAATGTAATAGGAAACAAACTACTAAAAAAAAAAAAAAATCTCAGCTTCTCGTCTAAATTTTTTCACTCTTCCTATCTTATTTCACTCTTCCTATCGCACACTCTTCCTATCTTGTTCAAATTTTCAATCGTTCATAAAATACTTTTTATTCATCCACTCAAGTTCAATTACATTTTTTTTTAACTTGTAGTGGATTACACTGGATTTTAATACAGTTTTTTCAAATATTAAATCAGTAATTAAATTTAATTAGACCATCTACCAATAGATGGCGCCAGATAAACTTAAAAAAATGAATGAAAATTATTTATAAAGGACTTTCTGCAATATAGGGGAAAAAAAGTAGGAACTGAATTAAAAATTTTTTTTTTTTATATTACTTGTTTTAATTCGTTTATCTCAATGGTGAGTATTTAGTAAATGTTAATTAAATTACAGGGTTTGTTAGTTATGGATTTAATTGTTCCACTCATAAATTCCGAATAGTAATAGCCTTCAAAATTGATTTTATTGTAATCCTAAATAGACACTAAAATATAGAATTAAAACTGCAAATTTTATTAGATCATATTTTAATACAGAAAAAAAATTATAAATATTTTCTTGTTTTATATTTATTGCGAGTATTTCAATCAAATGGTTTCAATTGTAAATTTTTTCTCAAATTTGCACTGTAATTTGCTGAAATATTTTTAATTTTTTATTTTACAAATGCCAAACTTTGGCGCCTAAGCCATTAGTTCGCGTGCTCTTCAGTACTTTTTAAACATGTCCTCATACCGAGAAAGTGCATTACAATTATTTAAATATTCAAAAGTCATAGGAGGACCAGAGACACAGAAAACGCAGTCTGGGGAATCTACCACTCTAATTCTATAGAAGTCACGCAAACAGTTATGACCAGTCAAACATCTAAATAGAGCAGCCATGTTGTATGGGGGAAGGATCGTTTGAAACATATTTCATCTAAACCAAAATGTTTTTAAATTACGCTTTTTTTTAAATACTTAGAATCGTCAAAGTTAGCATAAAACTCCCATATATAAATACAAATAGCATTAATTAATTGGACTATATTGAAAGTTTATAATTTTTTACATAAGATTTAAAATTTTTTTATTTGACGAATAACCAAAAATCTCGAAGATTTTATAATTAATTCATTTAAATAAAAAAATTTATAGAAAAATATTTATAAAATAAAATCAAAGTTTCTTAAAACCCAATAGTTCAAATATTGTCCACATCTTTCTAATTGAAATGTATAATTTTTTAATATAAAAGTGGAATATATTAAGAATTGTTTTATTATTTACTTTTAGAAATTTTCTAAGAGCAAATTTTTAGTTTTTATTTTAATGTATTCGTGAAGTATAAAACCGCAAAGTTTTAACCAAATGTGTGTAGCCCATATAGATATAAAAACACCGTCTACACTGTAATATCGTGATTATCATTTATCCAAATTATGCATGTATCCATTCTATGTAATAAACTCCTGAACTTGCTGATACTCTATTATCTGATTAAAGTTCACATACACATACACATACACATACACATGCACATACACATACATATACACATGCACATACACATACATATACACACTCAAGAGCCAAAACATTACAACCACCTGTCAATAACGAGTTGGCCCACCTTTGGCGCGCAACACAGCTTCAACCCGCCTTGGCATGCATACCACAAATCATTGGTAGATGGCCGGAAACAGATTGTACCAGATGTTTAAGCAAAGGTCACGCAAATCGAGATGTGGTCTTTGAACTCTGAGCTGCCGTCCCAGGACATCCCAAATGTGTTCTATCGGACTACCAATCCGGTGAGTTAGGCGGCCAGGACATTAACTGGAATTCAGCATCATGTTCCTGGAACCACTCCAACATAATTTTAGCCTTGTGACAAGGGGCATTGTCCTGTTGGAACATTCCATTTCCAGCTGGAAAAACAGAGGCCATGTAAGGGTGCAACTGGTCCGCAATGATGTTCAGATACCCTGTAGCATTCATGGTCTGCTCTACCACAACCACGGCTCCCAGGGACGCCCAAGAGAATGTTCTCCAAAGCATAATACCGCCACCACCGGCCTGTGTATGACCTACTGTACATTGAGTGAGCAACTGTTTGCCTGGAAGACAGCGTATCCTGACACGGCCATCGGCGTGATGAATGACAAACCGTGATTCATCTGACCAGGCAGCTCTCTCCCACTGATCCATGGACCAGTCACGATGCACCAGTCAAAGGCACACGAGTCGGACGTTTGCTGCGTAGCCCCATATCCAACAGTGTCCGCTGAACAGTGTGCTCCGATACTATTCTACTTGGCCCTGCATTGTATTGGGCTGTCAGCTGAGCCACTGTCTGGCTCCGGTTTTGCTTCACCATGCGAGACAGTATCCGACAACCTTTTTTTCTTTGATAGCGGGTGGACGTCCAAC
This sequence comes from Caerostris extrusa, assembly GCA_021605095.1. Classification (NCBI taxonomy): domain Eukaryota; kingdom Metazoa; phylum Arthropoda; class Arachnida; order Araneae; family Araneidae; genus Caerostris; species Caerostris extrusa. The sequence continues at coordinate 47,172 of BPLR01007910.1, forward strand.
ACCATGTCGTCTACTGCTGGTTTCACCGTCATTCATCCCCTTTGCATAAGTACTAACAACTGTAGATCGCGAACAACCCACGAGTCGCTTAGATCCGCAGCCTTTCCCATCACACACAGAAGTAAGTGAAAGAATGATTCTTCAGACTCTCCAGCAGCAGTTAAATACCACTTCCACCTGATCACGTGCCTTCCACGTCATTCAGGTGAGTTCATTGCAAAATGTAAGGGTGGTCATAATGTTTTGGCTCTTGAGTGTATATACATAGGCGTGAGTGCATATAGTATATATATATTAGACAATAGTAGGAATGTGCCTAATACTACATAATGGAAGCTGTTACGATCTACATGCCTAATACTACATAATGGAAGCTGCTATCCGTACTGCCTACTATATCCACTTTATGAATGTACGTTAAAGATAAGCGATAATGAAATTGCTTGGCTTATAGTTAAGTGCAAAAATGCATAATTTTGAATACAAAAAGTTCAAGAGGAACTTGAAAATAACTTACGTAATTCTATGCATACATGATGAGGAAAGACAAGATACAACGAAAATTAAAAATTTGTAATTTTAAATTTATTACTTGATATTTAAATATACTTTATTTATTTAAATAAATGTATATCGTATAAATAAATATTTTTAAACAAAAGTTTTTATTGTCCCATTTTAAGTCAGTATAACAAAAACTGCAAATTAAATATGCTAATGTTTCACATGGAAAGCAGTAAGTTGTTTTAAATGATGGGGTAGAGACGATTTATATTTAAAAGATAGCCTGAGTACTCTACTTTATAATTATTATTTTTTTGATTACTTAAATTAAATCATTTCAGCCTATCAATTCTATAACATGTGAAATTTAAATTTTACAAAATACATCATGTTATCTAATATCAATTGTTGATATTGTTGCCTAGTGGATAAATAGCTTCGCGTGCATAATTTATTGTAAAAAAAAAAAAAAAAAAAAAAAAAATCGAAATGCAAGCTGGCGCTAATGGAATTATAAACTTCCTCGTCAGAGTGGGTGTGAGCTTGCTCGAACGACCAACAATTGTGTTATTGGCAGAATGCCGTTTGGTTTTTGAATAAAAGAGTTGCGTTTTGGGGAATGGGCATACCGATTACGGAATTCCTATGTGGTTTTAAGACCCACGAAAACCTCCCCACAGGGCCGGATTTAGATGAAAAGAGGCCCTAGGCCAGGAGTCGGCAACCTGCGGCTCGCGAGCCACAGGCGGCTCTTTGGATGTGAAGCTGCGGCTCTTTAGTTCCATACGCAAATATTATTTACTTTATCAAAAAAAAAAAAAAAAAAAAAAACATTTAAAAATCGTTCTGAATCGATTAACGAGGATTAGGCACCGATTCTATGTCTCAACCACTTGTATTCGCTTTTCACCGCACCCCTCCCCGCGACACGCGTCGTCACTGTCGTCAGTCCATCGGAAGTTCTCGAATGACACTGTCGTCGGATGTTTCTCTGTAGGTTTTAATTCGCTTTCGACACAAGACAATTTGGCGTCTTCATCAATGCTTTGGCTGTGACGTATAGTTTGTTGTTTCAAGTAAAAGAGTTAGAAGCGAATTATCTTCTCAAAGTTATATATGTACATATATATATATATGATAATAAAAAAACCGAAGTAAAGATAGGTAACGTAATAAGTATTATATTTTTAAAATACATATACATATTTTGTTCCAAATAAGCATAGCAACTGATGGAGCCAGAAGTATGACAGGAAAAAATAAAGGGGCAACAACGATTCTTCAGAGCAAAATAAACCACGAAATTCTTACGTTTCACTGCATAATACACCAAGAAGCGCTTTGTACCCAAACATTTCCGGCCGAAATAGTTGAGGTCATGAATTTAGTAATCAAGATTGATAACAGCATCTTGTCAAAAGCACTCTACCATTGTCGGTTTAAAGAATTCTTAAACGAAAAGTTTTTGCAATCATGCGTGTTTTTATTTGGAGACAAGATCTAAATAAAAATACTTTTTAATAGTTATAGTTAACATAGTTAAAGTTCCCATTGATTATTCGAAATTGTTTTAATTTTTCATTTTCAATATATCTCGTAAATTTCATATTAGTGTTCCTACTGTGATATTTATTGCTATGGATACGTAAATACATTGTGGTAAATGCATAATTTCTTTCAACTGACGCAATCGTTATAATATGGAAAATATAGTAAATGTTTATATCTCAAACATAATAGTGATTTACTATAAATATGATGTCATAAATGTTGATCCTTTATCCCCAAAATAAATAAAACAATCTTCTATTCATCTGTTTTAATATTCAGAAACAGGTTTCTTTTCCTTGATACAATTCTAAATATATTGATTCGATTCAGACTTAGCTGCATTCGAAGTGTATTTAAAAAGGAACGTAGAAACATTTGAGAAATTCATTCTTTTATCAGAATACCATCTCTGATAGGTTTATGATGAAGTATTAATAGTTATTACTCAACAAAAGTTATTGTCCATAAATCTATGTAATTGGCTGAACACAACATTTACACGGCCAGCAAAACTAATTTCGATCTAATAGACGTGAGAATAGAAGTAAGAACTGTGTTGATCTCTCTCCTAACACAAATTTAGTAAAACTTACATTTTAAAATAATACGTTTTCTTGAATTGTTTTTAAAAATGACCTATAAATGGTTATACCCCTAATGGTTAGCAATTTCATAAAGCTATTAGTAATTTAATTTTAATTTTTATAATATGCATATAACTGATAATGTATATTCTTACTATGTAAATGCATTTTATCATTAATAGCATATTTATTTTTGTATATTGTATACTTAATGTAAGATATGGTCTGATGTTGTCCTATACAAAAAGCACCATAAGACATTTTGTATAATTGTGTTGAAAAAAAACAAAAAACATAAAGAATTATTTTAAATTTATAATTCCAAAAAATTAGTTTAAAAAAGTTTAACATAATATGTAATTTTTACACATATATACCTTTTGGAATGCTGCACATTAGTGGATGTGTACGGATTCCCTTTCAAAGGAAATTGATCTTTATTTGTGATTCATATGGAAGCAGCCTGACTGTCGATACGAACCGTTTATACAGGTTGCCACAATTAAAATCTTAAATAATTTCTAATTTCTGAAAGCAGTGTTTGTGTTTAACTTGTTAAAATTATTTTGATAAAACTTTTGAAAACAAGTTTTTCCTTCTAATTTTCAAGGTATTAATACACCAATATAAATAACAAAGTATTAATACGATGTTTAAATATGTATAAACTATTAAAAAAAATCGAAACCAGTTTTTCAAAAATAAATATATATTAATCTAATAATACATATTAATAAATAAATATATTTATAATATCCACAAATTAAAGATCCAGTATATAAATGAGAATTATTGAAAGAATAAAGTATTCAAAAATTAAAATAATTACAAACGAATACACCAGATGGCAGCACAAGCGTTTTATTATTGGCGAATTCCAAGACCAGTCTATTCAACTGTGATTTATACTGCATTTTTCTTCTTATGAGCAGGGTGTTTGTGGAAAGGGCAGTGTGCTTTGAATGCTTTCTTCAGACGACGAGCGTGTTTCTTTTTGTTCAAAGTTTCGTAATTGTTATCAAAACCATGAATAACTTGAGCTTGGCTGGATTAACTATTTGTATTTTGCATCTAATTGTACCAGGTAAGGCTTTATGAATTGTTAGCCTTTCGATTTTGATATAATAAACGTTAAAATGAAAAAGTTACTTTCTTATTCATGTTAGTAAATAAACATCTGCTTCTTTGTTTGCAGCTGTAAACTTCGTGATGCTTTTTCTTAACTGTGCTTTTTGTTTTACAAAAGTTATGTAAAATTGAATTGAAAACCGAAGTGGAAAATATTGTTGAACTTAAATTGCGGAAAAGACTTAGGAAGAAAAAGGAATAATGAAGAACTTCATTATGTTTGTGAAAGATCCCTGACGTTATTTTTCATTTTGACCCCTTTTTATATGTCGTGTGAGCGCGCGATTTTCTCCTTGTGTTCTTACTTATAACAAGGGTTTCATTTCTAACTCTATGGTACCATTTTTTTTTTTTTTAGTATCACATTATTGAAAATTTTCAATAAGCTATTTTTAAGATTCATTTCTTTTTGAATTTGTAAGTCATTTTTAAAAGTGTAGGTGAGTGAGTATAAAAAAAAAAAAAGTATTTGTAAAATTTAAAAGTATTTTGTTAGTGAGTAAATTAGTACATAAATACATAACTTTTCCCGTCATTATTTTGACAGGAATTGCCTACAATAATATAGATGCTGATTAAACGAAAATACAGTTCAGTGTACTTTTTATTTGTTTAACTTTTCAATAATTAACACTATATTATATTACCGGTAATAGGCAATATATTTCCTATTAGCTTAATGGTATTTTAATATGATTTGCTATATTATATTAGTTAGTGCAATTAATTTTTCAAAGGAAAGGTATATCTTCTTAATTTCTTTTTATCTAATATTGATTTGTAATTAATCTCTGCAATACGAAATTTTAAAAAATTTTTTATTTAACATCGGTGGGCGTCATTATCACTTACGTTTACCACGAACAGCCCTCCGACGGGTGATGAGAGGACAGTGCTTTCCTGGTGGACTTTTCGTGGTCACTGCCCCACATTTGCATGTTGTATGGAGAAAATAGTCCCACCAGGCACCCTGACGATCTATGCGAGACACTTAACATATATTTTCTTAATGACTATCCAGTCTCACGTTTCTGATAGCAGTGATTACAACAATGCCATCACCGGATTCACGTCGGTGCATATTGCCACGAGACGCGCAATCTCTTATATTTAAAATTAATTTTTATAAATATAGAATTAGACAAATAAATAATAAAAAAAAAATGCTGTAGATTAGAAAGATTCAAGATTAATTTTAATTTAAATAAATTAAAATTTATTATGATAAAAAATAATTATATAAATTATTAAAATTTTTAATTAAATCAATTTTTAGATTTAAAATTATTTTATAAATGTAGTTAAGGCAAATAAATAACATAAAATGTTCGAAATATTTATACATCTAGTAAAAAATGGGTACTCACGTATTTGGTACCTTGGCGACAGTTGCGACAATAAAGAGCACACGCGCCAACCGCAGCTACAGATTTGGCGGTTTTTAAGTGGCGGAAATCTATTCTATTGGTTTGGTAACCTTAGTAGCTGTTAGATTGGCGACACTTAAAAAAAACCGCCAAGTCTTTCGCCAAAGTACCGTTAATACGTAAGTTCAAAATGTTTATGCGTTCAAAATAGAAATATATTATAATATGAGTGCTGAATAATTAAGTTCTAAACATCACCATTATTTCTATAATATTGTTTTGCTTTTAGTTTTTAATATATTTCTCTCTCTCTCTCTCTCTCTTTTATATTTCCAATGGCAGATTATGAACAGTTACAACAAACAAAGACCAATAATACAACAAAACATGTTGAAACAGAGTTCATTAATCTAACAAAAATGCCAAGTTGCAGATCTTTTTAGCCACTAAAAAGTGTTACCAGGTGCACCACGGGAGGTAGATCTGCGCATCCTTTTTTTTTTATTACGATTTAGAAACTCATGTTCCACTTAGAATTTATCACGAACAATTCACCAACGGTTGAGAGATTTGTTATGTCTTCATGAGTAACTGTCCTGCATGTTTATGTCGTACGAAACTAAAATCGGGAACTCCCCATGAATCAGTCTGATTAGTCTTTCATAGACGCTCACATTGTACATTGTAACCCCACCCAATCAAAGGGAAAAAAAAAAAAAAACTGATTCAAGAACATCTGACGCAAACCTTTTAATGTGCAAGTATTTCGTCATCCAATTAATACTCATTTCTCGGATAACATAACACAAGCTCAAATGAAAATAAATTCTATCCCCCCCCCCACACAGGCTGTAGCAAAAGAAGACTCCTCCCTCAAGGTCGTAGAATTCTGGCATTCCTACCATCTTCGGTTTCACTGTGTTCAGCATTTCCCCCTATCCTTTGCTGATGTGAATTCATATTATTTGTGATACTTGTATCTCGTACTTTTTCTTCGTGTTTTTCCCCATTTATTTTAATTGTTTCATTTTGTCGTCTTGCAGCTCATTCTATCATACTTTTTTTTCATTATTATTTTGATTCAAAGCAGATGTACACTTCACGTACAGTTACTCTACTCTACTCTATCTCGTTTAAACTCGTCTTCGCAATAAACCAATCTCTTTGTTTTTGAAAGTAATGCATGACGTTAGCGGATTCCAAACTGGCTCATGGTGCATGTTAATTGTCCCTAATTGTACAGTTTCCCCTCTTTTTCTTTTGAACTGAATATTATCAAAAGTGAAAAAAAAAACAACAAAACAATTATAAATGATAAAAAAAAATTTTAATCAGTTATGCTGATATACAGACTACCCATAAAATTTAGAATTTAAAGCAAGAGCAAAACGCATAATAGTAATCTGAAACAAACGAAGAAAGAAAATTATCAATAAATTATATTCAGGCAGTAAATTGTGTTCATCCGTGATCGTTCAAAACTGAAAAAGAAGGCAGATTAAATGATAAATAAAAAAAACTATAGAATTCCTAACGATTTTATACAAAAAGCACATGAAAGAAATTTAATAAAAAAGCACATGGAAGAAGTTAAATAAAAATGTACGTGAAAGAAGTTGAATAAAAAAGCACATGAAAGAAGGTAAATAAAAAAGCACATGAAAGAAATGTAATAAATAAAATCACGTGAAAGAAATTTAAGAAATAAAATCACGTGAAAGAAATTTAATAAATAAAATCATGTGAAAGAAATTTAAAAAAAAATTAGAATTCCAAAAAGATTTTATAAAAAAGTATGAGAAAGAAATATAAATAAACCAATAACAATAGTTCGTGAAAACAATTTAATAATAATAATAGTAAACGACTAAAAAACATTGAAATGGTTCCAAGACATCGCTGACCCACTCACCCCGTACCCATGTATTTTATGGGTAAAGATTAATATAAATTCGATGCAGATATTTATTACTAATATATATATATATATATGTGTATATATCATATAAAAATTTTAATGTTGAAGGTTAGAATGCTGTCTTCTGAAATGAGGCACCCGACAAGCAAGTCGAAAAGGAATTTTTCCCTTGTTCATGCTTGAATTAACATGATAAATCTGCTGATGGAAAAATCTTTTCATTGAATTAAATACAATGGTTGTATATGGCAAGCTATCAAATACCACCCGCAAGAGATTGTCCTTCCAAATTGTGATGATCTTTTTTCTTCAACGAATATTGGAGATAAATATCATACACAAATATAAATCATGTAACATTTGACTTATCTAAAAATTATCATTGATGTGTGCTTGTTGCAAATTTTAAACTCAGAGCAGATTTTTATTTTATTTTATTTGTTTATTTTTATTTTATTTTATTTGTTTATTTTTATTTTATTTGTTTATTATTATTTTATTTTATTTGTTTATTATTGTTTTATTTGTTTATTATCATTTTATTTTATTTGTTTATTTTTATTATTACAAAAACAAAGCACTTTTTTTTATACAACAATTAACCGAATGCAATAAACAAGTGAATGCCAGAAGCTGAGCTTAATGCTTGCCCTATTTAAATGTGCAATATTGCCTAATGATGGACATTAATGTCAATTAATGACATGTTTTAAATTATAATTTCTAAACATTTTTGTGCTGAGTAACTTATATTTAATTAGTATATTTTGTTTGTGGCTAGCGGTAATTTTTTCCACCTTTTAATTCGGTCCGAAGATGCTAAAAAGTTGGACAATCTTGTATTTTTTTAATAAATTGACACTTTAATTAAATAGCTGTATTTTCGTCTATTTAATTATCTATTAAAGAGATATTTCCACCTTCCCTCAAAAATTCCGTTTATCATTAATGGAAAGAATGCTACTTTTATGTAGCATTCCTTATTATGTTAATGTCTTCCAATAAAACATTCAAAGGTAGCAAGCAGCACATCCATATTTACGTATTGTATAGAACAGTGGTCTCCAAACTACGGCCCGCGGGCCAAATCCGGCTCGTCAGTGTCATCAATCCGGCCCGCGACAGCGAATAGCTTACTGTTGCTGTAATAAGTTGAATAAAAAACACAGAATGATAATAACTCTGTTTTATTGACTTGCTAGGTTAAGCTTAAAGACAAGCATAATACGCAGAAAATTTAACTTAAGCATAACAACTAACAAGTAATTGAAATGAATCCCACTAACATTATAAACTAGTGAACATCCCGCGGTTACCCTCGGTGGTAGTTATGTTGGGGTAAAGAGTATTGCATATGCATGTGCATCGATGTTCGGAATGTATATGCCCTGAATCGAACGTATGATTTTTATCCTGAAAATCCCTCAGGAACGGAAAAGTTAAATGAACGCGAATGAAACCGTGGGTATCCACTTGCAAAAAAATACTGATGAGATTTATATAATCGTGATTTTTCACTGACAATAGTTTGTAGTTAGCAAGCGTATGCTCGCTGAGAGCGTGTAGGGTGTTACAGCGCGACTGGTCTAGAAATTACAGATAATGGCAAAAAAAAATTAAAACGGTTTTGGCCCTTGGTACTTATTGGAGTAAACAATATAGCCCTAAGGCTGGAAAGTGTGGAGACCCCTGGTATAGAAAAATAATCCATCCGACTACTGATGCCTGTCACATTCTGCACAGAGTTTACTTGTTTTAAATTTATTTATTGAAATACACGTCATCACTACTACTAATAAAAAAAAAAAAAAAAATGTGTCCATTCTCATATGCACGGTGGAATAGACGTTGGGAGTCACATTAAATGCAGATTTGTACGCAAATTTCAAAACATTTCCATATTATTACTATTGTTATTATTTTTTAAAGAAATACTTGCTCAAACAAATATGGAATCTATCTTTCAATATTAATCTTAAAATCTTTTGAAGTATTTAGGTACACTAATTGTCAGATGTCTCCAGAAGGACAAGAAAGTAGCATTACAAGTTTGGGCAGTTAATTCTTTGATATGAAATGATCCGCTCTTTTTATATATATATATATAAAAGTTGTTCTGCGAGATCGCTGTAAACTTTATCAGTTAAGTAATATATATTCAGCTTTGGAAAAATTTATTTAGCTGGTTCAATACTAACGTACAGCTTATCTGATGCCACTTTAATTTTCGCTGATTCTAAGCTTTTCATCGTATGGCGTAGTTTTGCAATCTAGACTTTGATTGGTTAACTTGATACATCTCAAGGGCCAAATTTGCTTTTATAAAGCAACTATTAATACAAAAAACAAAGATTATTATTGTTATTATTATTAGTATAAGCATTTAAGACAAAATATAAAGTGATTGGCGCACAATGGTAAAATCATTTCACGTATCTCTATTTGCATAAAATTTGAATTTTACTAATTATTTATTTTTGATTCTTACAGAACATGTGTTTTATTAATTTTCTTCTTTTTATAATTCTTAATTTTTGGATTTTTATAATTATGTAACTCTTAAAATAGTAATTATTGATATGAAGGTACAGGGTATTACCCTCGGCACTCCAACTAAACATCAGTCGTTACGTTACGTTACTAATTATGAAAGTTTACTCATAAGTATAGAACAAAAATGACAGGATAAAAATGTACACATTTAAAAAAATTGAATAAAGAGTGTTTAAGTATAAAATTAAGGAATTAATCCTGATAACTTAATGATTGATTAATCCTGATAACTTAATCATTTGTTGATTATAAAAGTTTAGGGAAAAGAAAAAGACTTGTACAGAAAACGATTTTAGAATGTTTTGAGTGGAAGTGAAGTAATTTCGTAATTGGTAAAAAACGATCGTTTATGTGATTTTTAATCTTTTAGGTTTGTGGAATCTGGTGAATGATTTACTATTTCCCCTGGACTTTTTCCGTGAGTTTAGATAACTAGATTGATTGATATGCCAATAATTAACTGATAAATACTTTTCTGGTTTCCTGGAATTTGATTCTGAAACATTTTGCTTTGATGTTGAAAATATTCGAAAATTTGTTCTAATTATACTTCGTGTAAAAATTTCATATTAAGGTTAATAAAAAGGAAAAACTTTTTGTTATTTTTAGAGTATGGAGTATTTTTAGAATGCAGAGTTTGGGAGTTCTTGCAATTTTTAGTTTTTTTTATTGATGTACTGCAGCAGATGGGTCCGGCATATATGGGATAAGTCTAATGAAATTTTTGTAAATTAATAATAGAATTTTATGAGAAGCTTACTGTAGTCGCTTGTAATAATGTAATTGAAAGTATTTTTTTTCATCAAGAGTGACACATTTAATTTTTACATTCTTTATTGAAATGTTTGATATTTTACAGCTTGTTTAGATTTATTTCGGTACTTACGTATTAACGGTACCTTGGCGACAGATTTGGCGGTTTTAAGTCTCGCCAATCTAACGTAGCGATTCAAAACCGGTTGGCGCGTGTGCTCTTTATTAGCGCAACTGTCGCCAAGGTACCGTTAATACGTAAAGTACCTTTATTTCATTGGTGGAAAGGAAGGCTTTTTAATGTGCTTGTTTCAACATTCACTTTTAATGTGTATCTACAAGCCAGTTTTTAAATTAGTTAATCTATTGTTGAAGTTTGTTAATAGCAATTTGTCTATATATATACATATTTGAAAATAGAACTGGGGAAACTAGTTACTCTTATGTTAGTCCGTTGAGCATTAGTTTTGCAGTGGAACTGGTTGGTTGATGATTCTAAGATGTGAAAGTTTAGTATCCAGTGGAAACTGACAAAAAATTGTTAAAATTGTACTTGAAATAATAAAAAAAAGATAACTTAGATAATGATCCTAATCCAGATTTGGACATTATTGGCTTGGGCGTTATCTCCTAATTTACAATAAATTAAGAAACATTGGATGAAATATTTTCTGATGTTTTAATATTTACTTTTTTTATTAAATGAAAGTCAATTTAAGAGCCAAGTTTTTAATCTTTCATTTGAAAAATCTTTTAAAAAAATACATATCATGACTTTTTCAAGAAAAATTTACATTTCAGGCAGGTTGCAGTCTGTGCATCCTTGATATATATATACTATAAATTAAGTTAATTCAACAATCTAATAATTTTTTTTTTTTTCATTGATCAATCATGTTGAAATAACTTTTGAAGTGTTCAGTGTACATTAAAAAATGTAATAAGTAATTACGTGGTTTATTATACCTGATACAAAGAAATATCTAATGAAAGTTGTAAAAATAATGATTGAACCTCTTGTTTGCATTAAACTATATGATACATTATTTTTCTCTTTTTAGATGATTAACTAAGCATTTTAAATATTAGCTTATTTTATGAAAAGTATTTTTATCGTGTGTGACAGGATGTTGTCCTGGTTAGAGCTCCATTGGTTCTCCAAAAAAGTGAAGCTATAAAATAAAAAATAAACAAGAGTTTAAGTTATTATTTAAAACAGATTAATCTCCTGGTGTAATTCGAGAAACTTTCATTTCAAAAACTTTTATTAAAATAAACGCTGATTTTCGCGTGATTTTATTCATTTGTGTTTAAAAATGAGACGAGATATGTGTTGCTAAATATAACTATCGACCAATATCAAGTCACGTGCTCTGTAGTTTGTTTTGAATTGTCTGGCTTTTAAAAAATATAAGCCGGTTGTTCTTTCAATATCCTCAAAATAGTGGCTAAGGATTGTTGCTAAGGAACTAAGGATGTTTATAAAAGTTAATTTAACTATCACTTAACAGACTTCTTTGTCTGAATTTGGTAGTACCCTTCTACACTCCTGTCCATAAATTAATGATAATTCAGAATCACACAGAAATTGAAGTCTAGAATAAAAATTTCACCTGTAGAATTATCACACACATCTTGAAGAAGAATATGCAAATTACAGGAAACCACCAGATGGCGCGGATATCACAATGACGAGAGTGTAAGAGAGGGGTATATAAGGAATGGTAATAAAAAAAGTAAAATTGTTCACAAGCGCTTTAAAAAGCCTTTCAGTGCAATAACCGCATAGTTATGGCACAAAGGAAGCATTTCGAGGATTTTTTACGTGGTAGAATTATCGGACGACTGGAATGTGGACGTACCCAGCTGGAAGTATCCGATGAACATGGAATCGCCCAGAGTGTCATCTCCAGGCTTTGGCAACGATTCAAGATGATGGTAATGTGGTAGATGTTACAGCACAGGTCGCCCCCCGAGTTACAACGCCGAATGAGGACCGGTATTTAGCAGTTACTGCCAAAGAAACAGACGGAGCACAGCATCAGACCTGTCTCGTCAGCTCTCTTCAGCTACCGGTGCGACAGTTTCAAGGCAGATCGTGTACAGACGCTTAGGGCACATTGGTCTATATGCTCGTAGGCCTGTCAGATGTGTTCCACTTACCGCAACTCACTGTCGCCTGCAATTAACCTGGAGTAGAGTATGCATTGTGGACACCGCAACAGTGGTCTTGCGTGATGTTTTCCGACGAGTCCAGGTTTAGTTTGCAATCTGATTCTCGCTGGACTTTCATATGGAGAACGCCATATGTCATACAAATAAGTCAAATTTGTTTTGCTTCTGTCTCTTTCTTTGCCTGAACTTCATTATCCTTAATTTATGGACATCAGTGTAGTGTTTGAACAATTGCTTCTTATAAACTTCTAGAGTTATTAAATTTTGTTATATTCTAGTCACTATTGAATGTGATAATTCTTGTGGGATTCTGCACTTATGGATTCTGATTTCGTTAAGTCTCTTTTCCACGCCAAATGGAATCGCAGTATTTTTGCAACCTCAGCCGCCATTTTGTTTTATTAGGAAGGGAATTGATGAAAACCGCAAAAAAAAAAATCGCCAAATAATCTAAAATGTAGAATTCCCGTTCTTGTAGTATTCTGACCTATTTCTTCATAAATTTCTTGGGTTGTTGAGCATTAACATACTCCCCATGCGTCCAATAAAAAGTATGTTCAAACATGATAAATTGAAATTCATAAAAAGATTTCAGTTCTTATAATTTTTTGCTTATTTATTTTTTTGAATCGTATTCAATCAAAATTCTTCAAGTTGTGTCAGTCACAACTCGTGTAAAAACTTATTTCATTTAAACTTTTAAACGTATTTAAATTTTATGACCCACAATTAATATAAGCAGATATTAAAATGTTCACCATTGAAAAAAAAAAAAAATAATAGTTTGAAATTTCTAATTAATCAAATACGTTTACAATCAAATGCCAATAAATAAGACTGTAAATAAATAATACTATAAATTAACGATAAATTTTATTAAAAATTGAATTTTCTGTCATTATTGTTAAAATAATGGAAAATCATCTTAGGATCGAATTAAATCATCAGTTAATCATCTCTTATCCAAATGGTATTATAACTTTAAATTGACTTGAACAGGAATTTAACTCTATACATGTAGAGTTAATTGCTTTTAAAAAATCTTGTATTATGATTTTTTTATCCTTAATATGATAAACACAAATTATTTCTAAATTCTATCTATTGCAATTAAAAGAAATGGAAATATTCAATTTTTAAAATTGTTCACCACTAATTTAAATTGTTATGCAATTTAAATAATGAAGTCTTCAAAGATAATAAATTAAGTCCTTTTTAACAATTGTTAACTTTTTTATCGTTATTTTGTAATTACATTATGTGTTGCTGCCTTAGAAATCCTGAATCATTTTATGTACTGTTAAAAATTAACTGAGCTATATATAACTCGTGACAGAAAAGCAGATAGACCTTCGTTTTCGAAAAGCGTAACCCTGGTGGTCTCTGATGGCCTATCCTTTTACCAGCATTATTTTTTGGCAAGGTTTCATGCTTCCGTTTTGTTTGGCCGTCCTTTTCAATTTCATTATTTTTGGATAGAAAATGATCTCCATTGCGTTTGTTAATTCCTGTCACGTATTTTCACCGTCTTCCTTCGCCCACGTTGACGTCATCCAAATCGAATGTGACGTCAATTTTTTCCGTGCGATGTTTTTGCATGAAATACAATAATCGTCTGTTTGGAATGAAGCATGCAATGGTGCCACTAATGATTTTAATGGCAGGGAATTCCGCGGGATAATTTATTTAGAAATTAGGGGCATAAAAATTTCTAAAAATAAAACTGTTATTCATTTATGTAATGGCTCTGCCATTCTTTTTTGACGGAAACTGAATAAAGATAATGATTAATAATTTATTTTGGGAAATATTGCATTTATTTCATTGTTAACAATGTCAATAATTAGTGGCATAAATTTTTATTTGTTTGTGTTAAGTAACAAATTTAATCAGTGAAATCGATGCTATCTATGAATTCTTTATTCTTGCCAGCTATGTATTTTCTGTTGATAAATTTAGTTATGCATAAAATCTTTTTTTTTCTTTCAAAAATTGAATTAGAAATTAAATAAAAACCAGTATTTAGTTTTAATTTAGCAATTTGATTAATGTAATTGCTATGTTAAAATTCTTTCTGTTAATAAATTTTGGAAAAAAAAAAAAACATCTTACTACCATAGCTTTAAAAAAAAAAATGAAGTCTCAAAATGAACTTTTCAACAAAATATAACGGGTGTAAAATTGAGATGTCTGATAAATTCCTGAAAATATTTTTTATCATTAATTTTTTTTTTTTTTTTAAAACATTGTAAGAAAAATATGCATAAATATTTGAAAACAATTAGAGCTTAACTGATTTATAACATATTGCATTTTTCATATTTTCAAATATTATTATTTTTTTTAAATTTTAGTTTCATTGTTAAAAATTATCACCATTATGATGTAAATTTTAATTTATGTGTTGTAAAAAAAGTTTTTACTAGTTTTTATTTGGCTTCAATTAATGAGTGAAATTGTAATTCTGAAAATATAAAATGAATTTAAAATATGATCTCAGTTTTAAACGAAACATTATAAACCGTTTTTCCAAAAATTAAGAAGAAATAATCAAAATTGGGAAATTTGTCTTCATTGGAATATAATGATATTGCTAGCAGATGCAAAATAGCAGACACTCTTGTACATACTAGAACTCATAACTAAATACTCATGCATTATCGCTAAAAATTCAAATATACACACTGAAACTCATACAGATACTCGACACTTGTCTTCAGTTTTGTATCTTCTTGAAGTAGATTCTTTTGTTAGAAATGTATAGCATGGCCATTGCATTATAGAAGGGCTCGCATTCAACCATCTTGATGCATAGAAATGATTCTAATTCGCTTCTATTGTCTCAATGGTTGTGCATCGAAATTCTTCAGGTAAATGATATCACGTGCTCATATCTAAAACATGGCTAGCTTGACATTGCATTACTCTATTTTACTTCTAGAAACTACAGATGCTCTTAAAGTGGATTTTCGGTTACTTGTTGACGTTGAACGATAGCAGTTCCATTAATTTTCACATAATTCTGAGGCAGCATTATTACTTTTTACTTGTACTGCATAATTTTTAGGAATATTTACTTATTTTTGTCTGTGTAATCGCAGTATTTTTTTTCTTTTTCTTTTTCTTTAGTTTTTGGAAGATAGTGTACATAAGAGGTTGAAGGGAAACCTTCAATCTGTTTTATTTAAATCTATTAAATAAAACAGAGGCACTTTATCAATTTATGATTCAGCAATTTCAATAAGACTTTATACACAGTTCATTATATTCTTCATTGACCAACAAATAGTTTTCGAAACAAGTGTGAACTGGTTTGTTACGTTTTCTTTTTAACTCCAGGCTAATATCGTAGATTGTATTTGCATTGAAGATTAAACCTGCTTAAACGGAAGTAGGTATTGCATTACACAAGCTTGCTTGAATTCAAAACAATTATTATAATAGAGGTAGCGTCTGATTTATTCTTTGACAATTGGAAACCACTACCTTAGTTCAAGGACAAAATTAATGAATTAATGGCTATAATCATTCAAGAAATACACAGACGATCAGTTCTTTTTCTTAAATTCTATTAGTGCTGTGTTTATTCACGATAAATTTTACAGTTCTAGTAATTTTATTTACTCTTTTAATTTAAAAGTGAAAGATTACAATTTTTCTTGCATTTGTTCCACCTGCTCATTATAAATTTTGTCTATTACTTTCTTTTTCTATTTCTTTTGCATCATATAATTTCAAAAAAAATCAATTATAGAAATGTTATATCTCGAACCGATTCTCCAATATTGCGAAAGCAAATATTTATGTTTGGCTTTTACCACTCTGTTTTTAGACTTAAAATTTTTATTTATTTATTTTTATGGCATTTCCATGTTGTCTAGCCCACTAACTTTCACGAATAAGGATTATTACCGTATCAAAGACCTTTTAAGATAACTATCGGTCTTTTGACTTTATGGAGAAAATTCCACGTCTAACTGACTCTGTGAGATGTTTACCCACGCTATAGCATTTGTCACATACTTTATTCATTTAGTTAATTATTTCCTCGTTTTTGAAAACGGTATTCGCCATGGAATCGAACTTTTTCACCATGAGTCAATTTTGCATTTTCACACAACAATAATGCGGAACTACAATTCTATTTCCAAATGATCAATAAATTTATATTCATCTATTAAAAATAAGTATCAAATAAAGATTTAAACTTAGAAATCTAGCAAACACAAATAAAAGCAAACATGATATTATCGCCACTTGCTATATGTATGAAATGTGTGACATCAGCAACGTATCGAATGAAATAGACATTGTAGTGCAACATAAATAATCATAATTAACCATCGGGGCGATTTCTGGAACGAAACATTACATACAAGTCGTGAAACAGTGCAAATTTTCCATTTAAATATTTATTTAAAAGGAAAAATATAACATTCTTTGAAGGTTCTAACGAAGCCATGTATGTTGCGTCTTCATACCAGAATCAGACAAATGTTCATGTACTGTTCATTAATTTCCATAACTCCAAATAGATGAAAGGGTAAGGTGAGACTGGGGGTGTTACAGTGTAACTATCAATATATTAATGTGCTACAATGTAACTATCAATATACGTATTAATGTGCTCTGTGTAACTATCAGCTTATATAATGCTAATGTGGTATCAATATATATAATGTGCTGCAATATAAAGTGTTACAGTGTAATTATCAATATATTAATTTCAAAATTATTAAAGAAAGTACTTAAAAGGCTTAGATAAAAAAAAATCATTATAATTCTATTTTATTTTAATCTTCGTTTAAATATGACTAATTTTTTTCCATGCTTTTTTGTCTCAGAGCATTCATTTTGTTAATTATTCTTAAGATATATTAATTAAACATACTACGATTACAAATTAATGTAAACGTTAAAAGAAAAAAAATGCTACAATTCTTTTAAACCATTGAGTTATGGGGCTAATATATTTTGTTCGTTAATGTATTGGAGGGATTTTCCGCCCATCATTTTTATTTACGTAACAAATCCTTCTCCATTTGTTTCATATTAACCCAAAAATAAACTAGTATAAGCAACTTAATTTATTTCTTACAAAGAATGGCCAAAAGTTGAAGGTCATTTGGTCAGTTACCATGGTAACTAACACCATTGATTAATTGATTTTAATCTACCTGCATTTTACATAAGTTTTGGTATCCAGTATCACAGGGTAAAAACAAAAAAAAAAAAAAAAAAAAAAAATTCCGCAATTGTAATATTTTTTCTTTTACTATCAATATATTAAAAGAGATGGCCTTAACACAAAGGTTCTCAAACTTTTTGTGATTTTCGAGACGCCATTTAAAAATTTTAATCGCTCACAATGACCGCTTTTTAAAATTTAAAATTCTTTACAGCTAACAAATAGAACATTTAACACAAAACAACAAACACTTAAGAATTTTTTATGATAGCAAAAGAGAACATACTTAATATTAAATTAAATTATCAATACTAAAGATATTTAATTAAAGTAAAATTGATTAATTTATTAGATTTAAATGCGCCCAATTGATTGATAATGAAACATCTCAAATAATTGCTTACTGCTAATCTTTTAACTTTGTAAAAAGTAGCTACAGAAGGAATTAGGTTTGCTGCGATGTACGTATTTCATAGAACGTTACATAAGAAAGGAAAATGGCCCAAGAGTTTTTATTCCAAATCGCTTTTTGGTTGTCGAAGACGTGACACTAAACAATGCATTAGAAATGTCCTTTCCTGTTTTCCTGTTGGTACTTTGCTAGGAAGAACTAGTTATTACGTTGTTTCTGGTTTGATGCTCTCGTTGCCAGTGAATCCTGTTCCATTTGATCTAGGAATGCGTGTTGCTCAGAAACAAAATGAAGATTTGACACATTCAATATCTATTATTTTATATAGAAAAATTTATCTTGCTTTTCAAGTTTTGTTTATTTTCTTTTGTGGTTTAATGCTTTTTAAATTTACTGACATTTTGTATTTAATAGGTCCGTTGCGAAAGCTACTATGTGTTGTTGTTTCTTGTCACACCTGGTAGACATCTAGACGAGACCACGAACCCGTATGGACTCATGGTTGAGAGGGAAAAGAGAACAGCTTCTGTTGCGATGGAGGCACCCGTAGGTCGAAATCTGATTTGCCTCCGTGACGCTCTTACAGTCATATGAGACCGAGACCTGCGACAAAGTGGATTCGAACCACTACAGGCATCCATGGCGCCACCGAGATTCTGGCGAAACCTGTATGGTACCGAGGCGCTAAACACTTGGCCATTCTGACCCCCCCCCAGCTACTCTGTAGATATATTGAGCCTCACCCACATTTAAAATATCATGTCTAACGTTCGTGCATACTTATTCGTTTAACTTTAAAAAGTCGTTCAGTATACTCTCTCTGCTCTGGCGCGTGGCCAGGCATCATTCTGGAGATCATAAATCTTTTTGATGCGGGGGCACGATACCGTAGAAGATCGTAATTAAAGTAGAGCAGCTCATCTGTGTTAGCTAGTTTGGGATCTCGACACAATTGCCACGTGACTTTTACAGCCCACTTGACCGGTACTATCGCTTTATCGAGAGGTCATGTTTTTGGCATGCATTAATAATATTAAGTGCTCCTTCTAATCTTTATTTTTAAACTGAAAATGTAAAGTTTTTATTGACTTATAAATTATCAGCTTCATTTGAGGAAGCCCGAGCTTGTCGGTAACGATGCGCCGCTGGTGTGCGAGCAATAAGAGCGGGGACGGATTTCCCTATAGAAATTAGAGATTACACTATTCTAAAAATAGTAAACACTAAAACACTGAATCAAAAATAAGGAGAAATTCTACACATATGAAGAACAATAAAAACATAATAAGTAATTTACAAACTTAAAAATGGGAGGTGAAAAAGAGCCTTCATAAGTGGGAATAGCCTAGGGCCTCTTTTCATCTAAATCCGGCCATGGCAATAGGGCTGAGGTTCAATCCGATGGCAGCTTTTGTTGTAAATACTGTTTTAAAAACTCGATGGCGTTAGAGGATTTTCAGCCTCGTGGAGTTGGACTACTTGATGCATATTTCCGTGTTTCTCCCATACGATCAGGCGAAGAGATGGTAAATCCTTAAAAGAGTCCTCCTAGGAAGGCACTGCCCTCCTTCTTCAACGACACGGGAGCCGAGTCAGACGCTCTCTTCAATCTACTACCATGTCAAGAAGCTGCCCCTTTTCCCTCCATCCATGAGTTGATTACTCATGAGGTGTGTCCTTCCCGCGCTGCAGGACACTGGGGAGTTTAGACACCAACACACATCATTTGGAGATGATATTTTGTATAATTAAGAATAAAAGGAGGCTTAACAATAATCCTTTCCCAAAGCAAATCTCAGGTGCTTATGCGGTTGCTACAATAACCAGTGCTGCGTTCTTA